>OX103974.1:81368-337798 GCA_944470395.2 Schistosoma turkestanicum
AAAAATAGTAAAATAATTTGAATATTTTCATCAACAAGATATTTATACCCTAGTGAAATCAACAGCTGGATGATTCTAGGTCGTTTGCAGATTTGAAAATGATCAAAAAGTGTAATTATAACACTTGTTCATTGATTGAAAACATTGTCAGGTTTTGACAAAAGGAATTTTGCAAAAACATACACGAGATCTACTCTGTCCAACATAATGCTATCTGTTTTTCACATAGAATAATTCCACAATACACGTAACTGGAGAAATTTGAAATAATCTCTGATTTAGACGTTATCTTATTTCAGAGAAGGTTTAACATTTTCAAATAGAATATGGTTTTATTCAGTATGAAATATTTTTTTCAACTGTGTTTAGATTAAGAAGATGCCAAACATTGTTACCATGATTAGGTTAGGAAGAAAAATTACCTTCTTATTAGAATTTAAACACACGAAAATTGAATACTTGAACAGGATTTAGGCAATAACATTCCAATTAAGTTTTCCAATAATAATTATTCATCAAAATTTGATTTCAGTTGGTAAAACAATACAAAGTTGACATAATTGAGACTCAATAATTGTGCAATTTAGCACTTATTTCGGTATAATAAGCAATCTTATCCAGTTATATACATTCGCTGATTGTTGCATAGAAAAGACAAAATGATAATTGTTCATCCTTAAATAGATTGTAATAAGCAGGTTCAATTCTTCAGGAATTACACTCATTGGCACTTAAAACCATCAAACTGAATATCAGATCATAAAAGCACAAAAAACTGATTTGATTATTCACCGTAAAATGGCTGAAAGAACTTGTTAAGCCAATACTCAAAAATGTTGTTTAGGATAGTGTAAAACATAGCTTTGAAATTACTACAAATACAATAACAGATTTGAAGGTGAACACGTGTCACTTTAACAGAGCTATCTTGGAACAGACTACGAGTATGTTAGGTTCGTCACTAGTATGCTTGAGGCTATTACGGGTTTACCTTAGTCAATAAACGCGAACGAAACTTTTACCAGCGTCCAGGTAGGCTACCTTGAATCCAAACGGTAAAACAGAAGTAGTGGTAAGCGTAGAAAGTATATTCTACAAACACCCAGCAATCACAGTACAATCAAGCATACAACTCTCGTTTATTCATACATCATAGAAACGTTACGAGAATAACACACTAAAATACACAGCAGCCAATCACAGTCATACATTTTCCTGGTGGGAATTAAAATCTCAAGGTTAACTGATCAACCCATGCTGGCAAACGTGAAAACCAAAATAAGGCATTTATCAAGCGAATTTCGGGGATCTAACATCCCCAACAGAGTATTTAACAGAGTTCACGAACGAAGAACAATCTGTTATGCTATTTCCCTAATACATAAGATTTATCTCAAATCGTCTACTCAAAGGAAATGTACACAGTTCCCAGCTTTGTTCTATTACAGCATATTATGAGAAATCTATCCGAATTCTTGCGTTTATAAGTAGACAAATGCGTAGTCGCATTACTGAACATCACCTGATGCCCATGGCTGACCAAATGACTAAATAAAACAATCAGAAGCTCTATTTTGGTGCATTTTATCGATCCATACTAGTAACCACATTGATGTAAATTTGATTTTCAAAGTGATCGGTAGAATCCTGTCGATATTCTCATTTGACTACAGTACTCTGCCTTCGGCATATCAAACCAACTTTATTCAATAATAGAACTATTGTTCATTTTTCGGTTAAACTTTAAGATAGAAAAAAATTATTTTAGACAATGACCTAATTAATGTTTGTAAAACTTATTTGATAATAAAAATTCGGTGTGTGGATGTCATATGTTGAAAAATTTTAGATTGGTATGCAATAACACACAAAGTGAATGATTTGTTCAAAATTTTGTTTTAATCAACACAAAACAAATCGATAACACTTTTGAAAAACTGTATAAATAAATAATTTGGTGTATGTAAAGCAAGTTATGATTTAGATTGTTGCAGAAAATGAATTATCATTCACAAATTCTACTACAAATTACTTTGATTACGGCGTTTCTTCTTCAATCATCAAAACATGACAGTAAGTCATTGAACATGGTGAATAAAAGTTTCAAGTTAACACTTACTTGATATTATGATAATGTATGAATTAGGACAGTAATAATCACAGTTGTAGAAGTTGAAAATTCATTCATAAACACATCACGATAGCATTATGAGTGTCAATTTGAATGTTGAAATTCAACTTACTAGCAGAGAATAAGATTACTTCATCGTTGACATTTTCTAACATTAATTACTCCCATCTAGAGATTGGAATAATAAACGAAAAGTATATTTTTTATCATTTCAACTAGTTGGCACACATCGAGATCATTTAAGAATTGTGTAATAATGTAATACATGTGAAATGAAGCGTCTTACATTAAAGCACATACAATGATTTTCTAGTTATCAGAATAAATTTTTGATAATCAAATTGATTATTTGTGTAGTGAAAGTTATACTGATAAGAAGTTACAAAGTATTTTTCTCATTCTAGTAGATTTGTACTCTTTGATACTCTTTGAATAGAAATATTTCTGTGATGTTTTGCATTGAATCGATTTTTATGTATGAATATAATGATCATTGTCATTTTGTCTTTCAATGCTTTTAATCTGTATTTAGATAATTCAGAGATGAAAAATAGTTTATCGATTGTCAAAAATATGCGTGATGATTATGAACGTTAGTTGGTGTTGTTGTTTTGAATATCTTCATGTATTTGAATTTACGTGAGGCGATTACAGTTAGCGAATTATGTCATTATTTTTTTTTCTAAAAAAAGTGTTTGAATGATGTTATTCACGTTTCAAATTACATGGCTCAAGACCGTTTGCAGTGGCGCCAATGCATTTATTCTTTGTGTTCTCTCAAATCCTAATCTTCTGGATTCTTCAACCCTTCTAGTTTTGACTTTCTAAACTTTTCTCACTGAACCATATTTCTTGAATATCTTCTAATCCTAACCTCTCGGATTACTTCTAATACCTTTACTACCTCTTCTACTATTGGATTTGAATTGACAATTATATCTCTGTGCTGATGTGGTATGGCAACATGAACTGATGTACTTACGTACCAAGTTCTACGTTGCATCTGACTGACTGACTGATTCACGTTTCACTCAATGTGACCTCATCGCCATCATCATCATATATAACTTTTAACAAAATATTGAATTTTGTGATCAAATGTTTAGGACGAATACAAAGGAGAATATCTGATTTTGACGAATATGAGGAAAAGTTAAAAATGATCACAGGTAATCAATCATTTGAGTGATTATTTCACATTATTACTGTCAATCTCATCGATAAATCAAAAGGTATCGCATAGATTATAAGGAGACTATGTCATTTAGAAATCATTGTTAAATGTATTTCAATTCGGATAAGTTTATTTCACTTCCTCCTGACTGATTTTAACTAAGTCAAATTAATCGAATTCAATTCAACATGAATGTGAACAAATGTGGTCATTTTGATTGAAATGATTTTGTAGAATAACATCGCATTACATTGCACTGCACTGCACTATGCAAGATCTAACAAATGAGAATAAAAATCTGTGCTTTAAATATCTACTTATGCAGTTTCAATTCTATCGTGACAAAATTTGAAGCTTTTGAAATCATGAATCGATCAATGTTAGACTACTATTAAACTCATCTGGAAGCACTAGACAGCTGTTTCGTCCTGTACTCACCGCAGACAGTATATATGCTTGCGCAAGATCGTCGAGCATTGATCGAGGTTAGACATTAACACCGTCAGATACCGGCTCAATGGTCCAGAGGTTAGGCGTTCGCGCTCAAGACCGAAGGTGCTGGATAAGCACTGCGACTGATGAGTCCCATAACAGGACTTAATGGCCGTCAAGTGCTTCCAGGTTTCTAATTGTGGTCTAACAATGATTGTGATTCATGATTTCAGTAAAGTAACCCAACAACAGTCTCCTTAACCTCATAATACAAAATCGAATGTACTAATCATACGGACAAACTTTCTTACATTTCGTAAAAATCATTGTTATTCCTCATCGATTTTTCGCTTTTTTATTTTCATTGAATGGGCGATAAATGAAGCTGAAATCAATGAGAAACTTACAATTCAAAATCAAACAATCGATAAATGTATGTGATGGTATTCACTTAATTATTCATCATTATGCTTTAAAATATCATTCTCCTCTTTAGATGTACACTGTGAAAGTCAACGTTTACTGTCGAAGTATGCTGCATTCATTCCAGAAAGTATGAAAGAATATAAATATTTTTATGAATTTTCCATGTGATTAGACCAATATATATACGTATCTATAAGTTAGTTACATTGATTACGATATTCAAAGTCATTTCTCAGTAAGCAAATATCATGTTCAATGTTCATTAGACATTGTGTGGTGCGAGCTACTTATAAGTAGTATATGACGTGAGTGTCAACGTAATGTCTGGCAGCAGAAGATGGGGGAAGATCAAGAAAGGAAGAGCGGGAACACAATGGGATTTGTATGAAACGCATGAACAGTGAAATGTCAGACAATGGATTGATGTTTTGCAACAGGAACAGTCCAGTTCGATATGATGGAATGATATTTTGAATAATAACCATTTACGATATGGTTTTCCTATTTTACTGAGTAACTCTGTAATTTTCGTTAGATACAATTCGATTGCCCTCACCTGTGTTCTCCTTCACTACAATTGTAATACATGTATACAGCATAATTTGTTTTCTTCTAAAGTAGTAAAAGAATCAAAGAATCGATTTGTCCAAAAACAATATTTCAACAAACATGTTCATCATTTCAATTTGATTTTTGTTAAATAGTTTCGCTAAATGTGTATTCAATGAATTGTATTCATTGTTTCAATAACATTGTCTCAATATACTGTTTTAGATTTAAATGAATGGATTGAACAACAAGAACAGCATTTGAGTATGTGTGTTTACTGTCCGTTTGTTTTTCAAATAACAATAGATGTAACTGTTTTAATCGTCGTCATCAGTGGCAGTAGAATATATCATCATTCTTGATTGATTGGCAATTTTCGAATAGCCAGTCATTTGAATACACTCATGTATTTCTTTATTGATCAAACGTTTCCTAATGTATCTGCAATGATGTATGTATTTTATGTATGTTGATATTTCAAATATTCATTCATTGTTACTGAAGACAGAACCTTGCCGAAATCTTCCAATTTCACAACGTGTCTCTATACATCAGCGGCAAATTTTACGAGTAAGCGAGTTTGTTTGTTTGTTAGAACGATTCAACCTTGTCTTAAACAAAACTTGATTATTTATTTGCATTACGGGGTTGTGAAGATTGTTAAGTTACACATTTTTTTGAAACCATGAATCGATCAATGTTAGACCACCATTAGAAACCTGGAAGCACTGGACGGCCGTTCGGTCCTGGTATGGGACTCCTCAGCAGTGCGCATCCACGATTCCTACACCCCGCAGGATTATTCTTTTCTCAAATTACGATGACAATTTCAATCTTAATTTATTTAAAATATAAAAAAGAAAGATTTCGTATTTTATAGTTGTTGACTAGGATTCTTTCTTAGTACGACATTTGTGTTAGTATGAGCACTGGCATCGTCTGAGTTTATATCTCCCTGCAATTAATATTGAGCAAGGGAGCTGATGAGTTTTGTGAATAAATACTAGACCCTTTTGTAATTGGATACCTTGATACTGCGAATACATTTGGTAAGGATTAAGTTTATCGATTGAAAAGGTTATCACTTATCTTGTATTCATCATCTTATTGCAAAATCACTCGGTGTTTGACACGACTGATCCTCGGGGTTCAAATTTCGATCTGGATATGAGATTTGCTATGCATGTAAATTCAACTGATCGTTCGTTCCTTGATTGGACGAAATCTTCAGCCTAGATTCCATCACCAATCACAACTCTTCGGGTACATGACAAACATGGTTTCTTCTGTTTTTAATCCTCTTGGGATTTGTTGACACATTCAGTAAAAAGTAAATTCTAGGGGAAGGGAGACAGATAATTTCGTTTATTATGAACCATTCATGCTTACCGACATTTCTATGTGTAAACTATTCATTACGTATGCAGAAACAATACAATCATATCTGTGAATAGCTCACTAAACATTACTGTTGACTATAAAATCTATCCTAGCAAACAATTTATAATACAACCCTTATTCAACCGATTCATTCACACATAACTGTTAGACGATAGACAGTAGCAAACCAAATGATAACTTCACTGAGGCTGACAACTTTGGCATGTATGTTTACGGATAGTTGATTGCACACACACGCAATATAACAAATAACCGTAACATGTGATGAATACTGTGTGGTACTAAATCTGCAATCGACAAATCGATTTCGATTACATAAACAGGTAAAATTTTCAATTTCTTTCAACTGATTTAGTAGCAGTAGTAGCAGTAGTATGTTGATGTGTGTATATTTTCTTCACCATTTAATAGAGTTACATATGAATCACAGTAAAGAAAATTGTCAAAAATTGATACCAACTAGTCTAATAAGTAATTTAAAATCTATTTTTTTAATTAAAGTAGTTGAAATGAATTATGATCGAAAACAATGTATTCTCATTGATTATTTTCAATATCATACATAGAAGTGTATTTCACACCATGCATAATTGACTTCCATTTGAATGAATTATTATTCTCTCTAAGTTAAAGGTGTTGTTTGGGGTGAATTACTGTAGATTTGTGAAAGTCTAATTGTGAATGTCTTCTACATATTTTTATGCCTTTGTTGAAATTGTGATGCATGAAATTTAGGCGTAAACAAGCCATAACCACCAATTTAAGGGCGAAGAATTCATGTTGTGTTGTAGCGAAATCCAAAGCACCGATAAAACTGACCACATGTTGAATTATCATACTAACATGAAGGGATTAGTTTCAACTTTGATGGAATTCGATTTTATTCTATAGAACACCAATGAAATATCTTTCTGTAGACAACACTGATGCATGAAAAGCGCACTGTACGAACGAAATATCATCTGTGTGTGCGTGTGTGTGTGTGTAATTTTGCATAGAACACATGTCATCTAGTTGCTTTTATCATGAATTACTGTGATGTATTTGTATGGGTGTATTTCATCAATTTTTGGACTCAACTGTTGTAATAGTTCCAGTTGTGTTTCCTGCTGACGCAATCATATTCACTTTTCAGATAGTACTGATGATCTTGATGAAGTACTGAAAACGCAACAAACCAATATTTATTTGTATAACAAATATTTACGTAAGTACAAAATGCATTAACATTATTAGACTAGCTATTGAATAGTGGTGTTATTTACCGCCAGCTAAAATAATTGAAATCTGTTGTTTTTCCCCGCCTTAAATTTCAGTTTACTATATCAAAACAACAGAATTGGTTAATGAAACAAGAATTCAAAATCATGAACGTAAGTGAATAGCTACATTGATTGTGGTTTTCCACTGAATGTGTATCCATCTCATTTAAGATTAATCTCGTTCACTGTTGGATCAGAGTAAGTTCTGTATCGCATCCAAAGAAAACCTTGGATAATAAATGCAACAAGGAGATGGACACCAATAAGATTACTTCACTTTCTTACTTACTTACTTACCTACGCGTGTTACCCCAATGGAACATAGGCCACTGACCAGTATTTTCCAATCCACTCTGTCCTGGGCCTCCCTTTCCAGTTCCTTGCAATTTTTCTTTTTTGTTCTTCTCATATCTGTCCTAATTTCTCGGTATAGTTTATTCTTCGGTCTTCCTATTTTCATTAGGCCTTAAGGATTTCAAATGAGGACTTGTCCCGTGACGTATTCCGGTACTTGCCCCAATCCGGTCCTTCCTGGTTTCCTCCTACAATGGAATTTAGTTCATTGTATCCCACACTAGGTTGTTGCTGATAGTGCTGGACCAACGGGTCCTCAGTATTTTACGAATAAAACCGTTATTGAACACTTGTATGAGCTGGATATTGGCTTTGGTAGTTTTCCAAGTTTCCCCCTCATTCAGTATAACTTTCTTGACACTTGCACTGACGATTCTGACTTTGGAGTTTGGTGACAGTTGTTTTGAGTTCCAGATGTTGTTCAATTTTAGAAATGCAGTCCTTGCTGTGCTTAGCCGTGCCTTTACATCAGATGCACCTTGCTCGTCAATGATGCTGCCCAGAAATGTAAAGCTTTCTACATCATCTTCAAATGTGATCTGGTTGGTGCATGTAGTGTTGTTGTATTGGAGAATCTTGTTTTTCTCTTTAAGAATTCTTCATTATTTCCATTTCCTACCGTTGTTTACTACTCTTATATTCTCAAATTTATTACCCTCCCTCGTCAAGAGATTCAATTTTACATGAAATGTTTTCTAATAATACCCATCCAGTACTTAGTTCACATTGATTCTTCATTCAATAATGATTGTAAATGATTTAATTTTTAATTTTTTGACTATTAAGATGTTCTAATCAAAATGTTTCACTACATATGATTTGATAATTTCAATCAGTGACTACTATACAAAATCATTCGTCAAATATGTAGTAAATAGCAAACTAATCAATGAGTTATTTTGAGATAAGCGAATGAGTACGATTATTACTTCGATAAAACCAACATACTTCACAGTTTCTCAATTAAAATACCTGTATTAGGGGGTTGTGAAGATTGTTAAGCTTCATTTGAAACCATGAATCGATCAATGTTAGACCATCATTAGGAACATGGAAGCACTGGACAGCTGTTTTGTCCTGGTATGGGACTCATCTGCAGTGCGCATCCACGACTCTTACACATCACAGGATTCGAACCCAGGACCTTCGGTATTGTGCGCGAACGCCTAACCATCGGACCACTGAGCCGGTACCTAACGGTGTTAATGTCTAACTTGATCAATTCACGGAGTTGCGCAACCTCATACACAGTCTTCGGTAGTTACTGTCTACACCCAAACAGGTTGAACTTCACTGGTCACGTCTTCCCACTAGAACTCGGAGTTGTGAAGATTGTTAAGTATTTTTGAAACCATGAATCGATCAATGTAAGACCGCCATTAGAATCCTGGAAGCACTGGACGGCCGTTTAAAATATTGTCTGAAAGCTTTCTAGTTCAACAAATTTACGGTGAAATTTGTATTGATGAGTACATTTCATTTGAAAAGTCATTCAAAGAAAGAGCATAAAACGAGAATTTTAATTTTATTTGAAATTATAGCATTTGATGTTGGAAATCACCAGCTGATTACTCTCTCTAATGATGACAAAAACAATGAAGAAATGATCAATTTTTTAAATTTATTCAACATTGGCTTATGGAAGGTATTATCATCACGTGTCAATCATCCATTTCCTCCGCCCCTGCTGTACACGATGCCGAAGAAAAATAAAACCAACGTAAACATTGATATTCTTTGACATTTGTTCAATATAATTGGAAAATAAATAAAACGCTGTGTCATTATTTCCATTACGAAGTTGTGAAGATGGTTAAGTTACATATTTTTGAAACCATGAATCGATCAATGTTAGATCACCATTAGAAACCTGGAAGCACTGAAAGACGGCCGTTTCTTCCTGGTATGGGATTCCTCAGCAGTGCGCATCCACGACTCCTGCACCCCGCAGGATTCAAACCCAGGACAGTAAAAAGATTTTCAAAAATAAAATAAACTCGATCAAGAAAAATTGTTTTGAAATATTATTTCAATGTCACCTAACCATGTTCTATCCCTTTATATATATCTTCGATAATGGAAACAATCCAACACCAAAAACAGAAGAATTTAACCTTCCAAAATACCTAGAAAATTATTTTTTTACGCCGTACATAGTCGGATGTTACAGATAACAATGTGTATATCAATAAAGTATAATCTAGTGGGTTATGTAACATTTGCAGACATCAAAATATTAATTGTAGTTGAATGTGGCTGACAGGAAAAGCATATAAAATTTGATTAAACGTTGTTTGGCTGATAAAAACTTGTCTGATAAAAAAAATTGATCACAACTGTGAAAAGGACTATTAATTTCTTGATATTGATCACTACTGATCTAGAGAATAATCATTAGTAGACATGAAAATCATAATTCGAGATGAAATAAATCGATGAACTATCTATCAGTACAGCTGCTTACATGAATCTCAGACTATAGAACAAATAATCAGTCTTCTTAATAGATAACGTGTAAATACTTATCAGCTTAAGTGCAGGCTGATAAAAAGCCTACGCAACGACCGTGAATAGTGGTGGGTGGCGAAACCAAAAACGATGGAAAAGGCAGCGGCGATAGGCAACAGTAGACAACTTTTCCGCCTTGTAAAGGAAACCGGTATTAGGAATCCTAGTGTAAGTGAGACTATCTCGGAAAAGGATGTCCTAATAATTCTTTCTCAGTTTAGGAGATTGGATCGATGGGCAGAAAACTTCAGGGATCAGTTAAACTAAACGTCAGCCACACTTCAGATGACTGCGATCTGCAGTCATCCTGAATGGCAAGTCGACGTAAGTCCTCCGAACCATTATGAAGTTGAAAAGGCTATAGGAAATCTGAAGCGAAGGCGAGCAGCAGGTCCTGAAACGCTTATCCCTGAGATTTTTAAGGATGGTGGTCCAGGTTCTGCAGCTAGATTGACTGAAATCGCAAGTAGAATCTGGGAACTGGACAAAATCCCATTCGATTGGACTCAATCCCTGATTGTCCCTATTTATAAGAAAGGACAAAAGTCTTCTTGTGACAATCACAGGGGAAGAAGTCTAACTAATATAGTTTCTAAATTGTTAATCTCAACTACCTTCAGACGCCTAACTAGAACTCGTGAAGAGTAGACTAGAGAAAACCAGGCTGGTTTTCGACCTGGACCTGGCTGTATAGACTACATTTTCACACTACGACAGCTCTTGGAGCACAGATACACATTTAGGCGTCCTACAATAGTTGTCTTCCTGGACCTTAAAGCGGCATTTGACTCAGTGGATCGTGAGGTTCTGTGGTAGTGTCTGTCATTGAAAGGTGTACCAAAGAAGTACATTAACCATATACAAGCTCTCTACTCGAACACCACTGGTCGAGTGAGAGCTTATGGCGAACTGTCTTCGGAATTCTCTACTTCAAGTCTTGTCCGTCAGGGATGTCCACTTTCCCCATTCTTGTTCAATGTTGTCATAGACATGCTGATAGATGTAACCTTATCCTCGTCTGATTTTTTAGGAGTAGACCGTCTACCAGGAAAATCGATCACTGACCTAGAATATGCCGATGACATAGTTCTATTTGGTGAAGACGCTGACAAAATGCAGTCTTCTGACTACCATAAGCAACAATGCAAGCATATTCGGGATGCGGTTCTCACCCTCGATTTTCAAAATGTTGCTTCAGGATTTGGTTGCATCGGCACCTTCATAAGTGATAGGGAGTGAAGTAGTCGAACGTGTAGACCACTTCACTTATCTGGGGAGTCTCATCAGTGTTGATAGACTGGTGACTGACGGAATCTCAGCTTGGATACAGAAGGCTCGATTGGCTTTTGCGAAGCTGCATCACTTATGGCGCAGGCAAGATATCCGCTTACTAACCAAAGGACGAGTGTACTGCGCAGTAGTTCGCTCCGTTCTCCTATATGGATCAGAAACATGGCCGGTAAGAATAGAAGATATTTGCAGGTTACTAGTATTTGATCATACATGTCTTAGAAGCATTGCTCGTGTAACCTGGAACAACGGACTAAGCAATGCTGTCGTTAGGAAACGAATTCTTTGTAGGGATGGCAAACCAATAGATGAAATAGTGAAACTTCATCAGTTGGGGTGGCTGGGATATGTGCTACGAATGTCCAACCACCGACTGCCTCAACGAGCTTTGTTTGGTGGTGTAGGAGTAGTTTGGAAGAAAGTTAGGCGCGGCCAGACGAAAACATGGCAGAAATCCATGAAGTCACTGACAAGTGGACTGAGTGATGTTGGTAGATGTAGGCTACCTGGTTGGTGTCCGCGAGACGAGAGCAATCGTTGGTTAGAGACCTTGAATGGCATGGCTGACAATCGTTTGAAATGGCGCATGTGTATCCACTCTCTGTGCTCTCTCAAATCCTAATCTTCTGGTTTGGTCAACACCTCTACCTTTGCCTTTTTAAATTTATCTTAATGAATTATACTTCTCGAATCATATTTTCGCTCCCCAGTCTTCTCCATTACTGCTAATACTTCTACTATCACTATCACTCTTGGATTTGAACTGACAGTTGCTTCTCTGTGCTGATGGGGTATGGCAACCTGAACTGATGTACCTACGTACGATGTTATGAGTTGTATCTGTCTGTCTCTGTCTGAAAACTGTTAACTTTCTTTTTGACTATATATTAAGTAATTGCCCTCTTTTCCCATTCAGTCAAGTCTGCTAAGAGAATTAATTTTATTATGTACTGAGAAAATTCATTTCACGTTTGATGATGAACATTTCCAGCCAGTTGATGGCGTTGCTATGGTTAGTCCTTTGGAACCTCTCTTAGCTGATTTTATATGGCATATGCTGAATATTTGTGGAATGAGCGCATCAATAAGCTTACTCTTTATAGGAGATATATGGATGATATTTTAATTATGTGTGTTAAAGAACTCAACGTCTTTCAGTTACTGGACAGCGTTAACAGCCTTCAGAATGACAGTGAATTAACTCATGAACCAGAAAATAATAATCGATTGCCTTTTTTAGATATACTGTTGAGTCGAAGGGGGAATGGAACTATAAAGCGTTCTGTTCATAGAAAAACCAACGTGGACTGGATAGTATCTGAATTTCAGCAAATTTTGTCCACTGCAATATAAGCGAGGTTTTGGTGAAATGCCTCTTCAATAGGGCTCAAAGGATTTGTACCACGGATACATCTGACGACGATGCAAAGTTGTTAACTGAAGCATTGATTTCATCATAGGTGTAGAAATCAGTTAAGACAAAAGCAAGTGTTTGATTCTGCTGAGAAGAAAAAGATTTATATCACTTTACCATTTAGAGGTGAAGCAAATGGTCTAATAATAAGACAGAGACTAAAAGCAGCCATAGAGAAAACATACAACGCTGCTAAACTGATTATCATTGAAAAGACCAAATCCATGATTTCACATATACCTAAACGTTGCTCTAATGATTACATCACATCCCATTGTATTTATCAATTTACATGTTTGTGTGGACGCACATACATAGGGAGGAGTAATCGGACTTTGCAATCAAGGGTTGTGGAACATGTACCTAAGTGGCTTCAAAATCAGTTAATGTCAGATGAGCCGATTAGCGTCAAAAATAGAAAACCATGTTCATCGATCGCAAAACACATAATTGAGATAGGGCATGGGCTTAACATGAAGATATCCTTCAAAACAGTGAATAGAAATGTTGAAGGACGAGTTTTGAGGTTTATGGATGCCTTGGATATTAGAAAATTAAAATCCTCCTTATGTGTGAAGAAACAGTTTGTCATAACCTTGAATTTACCTTGTTAATCTTTAAGCCTAGGGGGTAATGTGACAATTTTCCTACCCCTTCTCATTCTCTTCATATTACGTTAATTTTCTCTCTCCTTTATTTACAATTATCACCTTATGTTCTATTTGAACTTTGATTTAATTGGTCTTTTATTCATCTTCATATAAAATGCCTTGACTAGTAAATATGTGTGACCAGATTGTTCAAAATGGATAGCACAAATACGTCATATTTTTCAGATCAATTACGTCTTCTCACTGTTCTATACAAATATTAATGAACAGTTGTCTGAGCAAAATTTTTCGGATTCGTTGGCCAGACACTATCAGGAACAACTTACTTTAGGAGGGAACAAACCAGATTACAGTGGAGGAGGAGATCAGGAAGAAGCGCTGGGAGTGGATAGGACACACACACTGCGAAAATCACCGAACTGTGTCACAAGACAAGCCCACACTTGGAAACCTCAAGGTCTACGATGTAATAATCAGCCGAGAAGAGTTCACTAAAATGAAAACAATGAACTGATATTATTCTAGAATTCAAATTAATTCATTAAACTACTCCGAAAGTGAAAATATTCAAAGTTTCAATTTTTTAAAATTGTACACTATATGTGTAGTTTTAATTTCAGAAATAAGTAGTTCGTACTAAATCATTCAAACGATAATATGATTTCTGAAATGATTTCTTTTTTTATTCTGTTCAACAATAATATATTACTCATAAGTAAAAAAAAGTTGAAGTTAAGATATGTTACTTCAGTCCACTGCATTACCCATGAGTAATACTTGACATAATGTGTTATATGAGTAGCATGAAATAATCATGTTATGTGGTGGTGTTTCGTTCTCTGAGCTCAGAGAACGAAACACCACCACAATCATCCACCTGAGCTACAAGTTTTCTCCACCATCTCATGATCATGTTAAACTGAGACATTTCATATGATTGGAAGAAATCGAATGTTTATCCTAAAATACAATACAGCTAACTATTTATTAAGTTTACACTATTTTTGTTAGGGTTCGTCACTAAGTATGCTTGAGGCTATTACGAGTTCACCTTAGTTGATAAACGCGAACGAGACAATTACCAGCGTCCAGACAGGCTACCATGAATCCCAAACTGCAAGACAGAAGACTTGATAAGCGTAGAAAGTATATTCTACAAACACCCAGCAATCACAATACAATCAAGCACACAACTCCCGTTTATTTATACAACATAGAAACGTCCTTGGGACAGTTAAGAAAATAGCACACTAAAATACACAGCAGCCAATCACAGCCATGGTTTTTCCTGGTGGGAATTGAAATCTCAAGGTCAACTGATCAACCCATGCTGGCAAACGTGAAAACCAAAATAAGGCATTTATCAAGCGAATTTCGGGGATCTAACATCCCCAACAATTTTATAATCCAAATTATTAATTTATATTAAATAAAATAAGAATATATCTTGTAAATAATTTGGCAAGATAAGTTCATTTTTAAAGTGAAGATCGTTTGCCTGTTATATGCATGATTGTCCCCTTACATCCAAATACATTTTGTACAAGAAATCTAATTTCATTCAAAAATAATGACATATAATGAAGAATGTTCAATGATAATTGAATGTATTTGTTTTAACGAAAATAAATCGTCACTATTGAACTGTGTCTGATTTGAATAAAGCAAAACTGTCGGTAATTTTCCATTGATTATTGAACAAGACGGAATAGAAATGTTGTAGAAAAGTCAAATACTTATTATTATTCATAATAATAAATATTATTGTGAATTCTATGGAATTCAAACAGAAAATTGAAGGAATGTAAAATGATCATGATTGAATATGTGCTTGTGCTGTCCAGCCAGTGTATCGCTAGTTTCGTAGCCGTCGTTTTCCGATGTGTTCTTAGACTTCGCATGCCTCTCGTCTCGACAACCGTTACTGTATAGTACCTTACAGTTTAAAATCAGAAGACGAATACTACGTGCTGTATACATTTATTTGTCACACTACAATCAGACTACCAGACCACAGGCATACAAAGATTAAATCAATATGCGAGTGAGTGAGTGAGCGAATTGGAGAAGCAATTAATAAGATTAAAAATGTACAAACGAAAATGGCTGAGTTATCGAAATATTTAACAGATTAACATTAAAGCGAATAGGATGAATATGCTCGTAGGCTGTAGACATTAGTCAGTTGTACCAGCTCATCCAAAACATATAATTAAGTTGTTGTTATATAAATGGCCTGCTTAAATAAGTTAATCGAAAGGCCTAATCAAATTAAATTGGCTGTTGGTATGCAAAATCTTCCTTAACTTGGTATACTGCTCGTCCTGATAACCGTTACTAGAAATGTTCAAAACACATAGGGGTGATAGTGGGGCTAGACAGTTTGTCATTATTTGGCGAGTTCACCGGTCTTACAGCAATCAGTGATTGTTATATTGTCGCCATTTTTTTTAACACTAAACTGCTATCTCATCAGCTATTTCACCTGTGAAATGTGAATTCAAGAACAATGGCTTTTTGTTAGTATTTTGATATAAAAATGAGAAGACGCGAGTGATTCGGATATTTTTGTGTTGTATTTTATCACTATACATTTTTCAAACAATCTGGTCACAACACATACACTTGTCAAGGCATTTTATATGAAAATTAAAAAAATGGTCAGTTTTAAAAAAAGGCTCAAACAGATATAAGGTAATCATTGTAAATGAAGGAGAGAGAAAATTAACACACACTATAAAAAGGTTAAGAAAGGGTAGGAAATTATCACATTACCCTAGGCCATAAGATGGCTTAAAGATTACCAGAGTTATGACAAACTGTTTCTGTACAAATAAGGGAGGTCTTGGTTAACAGAATAGACAAGGCTTCCGCACACCTCAAAATTCACCCTTCCACGTTTCTATTCACTGTTTTGAAGGATGTCTTCATGTCAAGCCCATGCCCAGTCTCAATTATGTGTTTTGCAGTCGATGAACAAGGTGTTCTGTTTCCCATGTTTATCAGGTTCTCTGAACTGAACTTATCTCAAAGCCATTAACGCATGTATTCCATAACCCTTGATAGACATGTCCGACTACTTCTCCCTATGTATGGGTATCCACACAAATATGGAAATTGATAAATGTAATTGAATGTGTGCCTAGGATGTTAGATCCCCAGAACTCGCTTGATGAATATCTTTATTTGGCATTTATTTTATGGGCCAATCAGTTGACCATGAGATCACATTTCCTAACAGGAAAATCCCCGCCTGTGATTGGTTACCGTGTCATTTTAGTGTGCTATTTTTTAATTCTCCAAAGAAAGTCTCAATGGAGTATAAATAACGCGATTTGTTTGCTTGGATTCATAGTGTGGTGGGTGGGTGTTTGTAGAATACACTTCCTATGCTACATCAAGTCTTCTTGCTGGTACAGTTGGGACAATCTGATCACAGTAGCCTACCTGGACTCTGGTTCATTGTTTTGTTCTCGTTATTCGACTAAGGTGAACCCGTAATAGTTTTAAGCATACCCAAAGACGAGTATAACAATGTGATGTATTAATCGTTTTAGCAATGTCTAGGCCTATGTGGAATGATGGGCTTAATCGTGTCAATTACAATCCGTTTAATAGCGTAGCGTAATGATATGTTTTTGAACGGAATTCAGACATGAAAATGAATTTGTAACTAAACTGATTACTCGTCAAAGATATATTATTATTATTTATTTCAGTAGTCATGTTTGTAATATAGTCAAAAAGTTTAGTGGTGAATTGCCTGGGTAATTATTGCAACGCATCTATTCCATTTGATGAAGAATTGGGAATCAGTCGATGTGAGTTATAAAACTACACGCTGGGGCCCTATGGGGCTACTGCCGGTCTGAAACTCGGATACAGGAGGATGGTTGAGCATGGTTGAGTGTTAGCGAGTATTAGTAACAAGCATTCATTTATTAAAATATGATCATATTTCTATGGCTTTTAGCAAAAACGTGAATTTCACCTACGTAAACTCATTGTGAATCACTTCTTCAGAGAATAAATAAACTTGTGATGCCAATACATAGCTATAATATCATTACTTTTGAAATGATCATTAGACATGGATTTGAAAATAGATCTTTAAGGAATTTTTACTTTGTAATGTTTTCGTCTATAAATATCGGTGTATTTATTTCATTACGGGGTTGTTGTAAAGATTTTTAACTTTTATTTGAAACTATGAATCGATCAATGTTAGACCATCATCAGAAACCTGGAAGCACTGAAACACGGTCGTTTCGTCCTGGTATGGGACTCCTCAGCAGTGCGCACCCACGACTCCTGCACCCCGTAGGATTCGAACCGAGGATCCTCGGTATTGTGCGCAAACGCCTAACCATCGGACCACTGAGCCAGTATCTAATGGTGTTAATGTCGAACTTGATCAATTCACAGAGTTGTGCAACTTCATACACAGTCTTCGGTAGTTACTGCCTACACCTGAACAGGTTTAACTTCACTGGTCACGGAGATCCCTCACGGAGCTAGTCAATAGTGAGCACAGGTAATTTGCATTACGGAGTTGTTGTGAAGATTGTTAAGTTTTATTTGTATGAGGTTTTGCGCAACTCCGTGAATTGATCAAGTTAGACATTAACACCATTAAGTAGCGGCCCATTTGTCCGAACGTTAGACGTTCGCCTACAATCCTGAAGGTCCTGGGTTCGAATCCTGCGGGGTGCAGGGGTCGTGGGTGCGTATTTAATTCAAACACATTAGTCGGCATCTCTGTTTATGGTTTATATTTTATACCCCGAATTCAACATCACATTTTTAGCTCAATCGTAAAACCAATTGCTACTTCAAACGACAAATTCAACTTTTACAGGACATTAACAATAAACCAGTTTAGCAAAAATTGACAAACTCAGAGCCTATTGTTTTGTAATAACGTATCAGAGGGCTTATGAAACGTGAAATTTATGGGTCACAACGAATTAGTGAAATCGTCAACAGGATTTATTCTCCACCCAGCTTTATAAAGATATATATATATATATATATATACTCTGTGAAATCCGTTGAGTTCCTAGTTTAAGTACAATCAACAACAATTTTATGACTTCAGATCAATCTAAAATTTACCACATTCTTCAATCAGTGAGACTAAAAGTAACTTCAAGTTAAATAGATATTGCTATATCATATAACAGAGAGTGAAATCTGTTGGACATCACCCATCTAGTATATTATGTTGGTGTCCATTCTATGATATATTGTCGATGCCTGTTATTCCCAATGCAGTAGAGGCCGCCGACCAGAATTCTCCAGCCTACTCTGTTCTGGGCCTCTCTTTCCAGTTCCGTTCAATTGTTGTTCATTCTTCTCATGTCTGTCTCCATTTCTCTGCGTAATGTGTTTCTTGGCCTCCCACCTTTCACTTGACCATGAGGGTTCCAAGAGAGGGCGTGTCTGCTGACTCAGTTTGTTGATTTTCTTAAATGTGTGTTCTGTCCACTTCCAACACTTCTTCCTGATTTCCTCCTCTATTGGAATTGGTTTTATTCTCTCGCATAGTAGGTTGTTGCCGATGGTGTTAATGAGATCAATCACTCATATTCAACAGTTTGTTTATAAGTGAATTATTCATACACATTGGAGTCGCCAAATGAATAATGTTGTCATTCAATGTAAACATGGGCACAAACATAGTGAACCCACTAACTGATTTGGAATTCTTCATCAAATAAAATAGATGAATTATGCGTTGCAATAATTCCCAAGGCAATTCACCACCAAACATTTGACTATATTACAAACATGACTACTGAAATAAATAACAGTAATATGTCTTTGACGAGTAATCAGTTTAGTTACAAATTCATTTTCATGTCTGAATTCCGTTCAAAAACATATCATTACGCTACGCTACTAAACGGATTGTAATTGACACGATTAAGCCCATCATTCCACATAGGCCTAGACATTGCTAAAACGATTATTACATCATGTTGTTATACTCGTCTCTAGGTATGCTTATAACTATTAAGGGTTCACTTTAGTCGAATAACGAGAACAAAACAATGAACCAGAGTCCAAATTGGCTACTGTGATCAGATTGTCCCAACTGAACCGTCAAGAAGTCTTGACATAACGTAGGAAGTGTATTCTACAGCACCCAGCCAGCACACACAATGAATCCAAGCACACAAATCGCGTTTATTTATACTCCATAGAGACGTCTTCGGGCGAATCACAAAATAGCACACAAAAATGACACAGTAACCAATGCCAGGCAGGGATTTTCCTGGTGGAAATGTGATCTCATGGTCAACTGATTGGCCCATGAACTAAATGCAAAATATAGATATTTATGAAGCGAGTTCTGGGGATCTAACATCCTAAACACACATTCACTTACATTTATCAATTTCCATATTTGTGTGGGCACGTATACATAGGGAGGAGTAATTGGACATGGCAATTAAGGCTAATAGAATACATGCGTTAATGGCTTTAAAATTAGTTTACTTCAGATAACCTGGTAGACGTGGAGAACAGATAATTATGTTAATCGACTGTAAAACACATAACTGAGAGTGGGCATGGGCTTAACATGAAGGTTGAAGACTGGACGGCCGTCTAGCGCTTTCAGATTTCTAATGGTGGTCTAACAGTGATTGATTGATGATTTCAAATGCGTATAAACACAAGTCTCCAAAGCTTTAACTGAAAATATTTTAATAGTGCTCACTAGTGACTAGCTTCGTGAGGAATTTCTCGGAGTCCTAGTGAGAAGACGTCACCAATGGAGTTCTACACTGTCGGGTGTAGGCAGTTGCTACCAAAGACGAATGGGTTAGGTCGCGCAAAATCCATAGATCCACCAGAGTTGGACATTAACACCGCTGGATACCGGCCCAGTGGTCGGACGGTTAGGCGTTCGCGCACAATACCGAAGGTCCCGTGTTCGAATCCTACGAGGTGCAGGAGTCGTCGATGCACACTGCTGATGAGTCCAATACCAGGACGAAACGGCTGCCCAGTGCTTCTTTCAGGTTTCTAATGATGGTCTAACAATGACTGACTGATGATTTGAAATGTGTAAAAACACAAATCTCCATAGCTCTAACAAGAATATACGTTGGACTTTTGGATGTTAGTTCTATCGATCAAAAGATGGTGAGTAGAGTTATTGTCAGTTTAGCAAATATCTATTAATTAATGAATTCACGGGTGAAATATTTACATGCTTTGTGAAGTACGTTTCATTTGATGTGATTATTTGTATTGAATAATGTTTGGTTGGTGAATAAAAAATGAAATGGTTTATACTACTCAGTAGGTTTTGTTAGTAATATAATTGGAATTACGAATTAATTTTAGTACGATAACCACTGAAAACTATGCAGCATCATTTGCTTCGATCCTTTCTGTGTTAAAATAATAACAGCCTGTTTTTTTACAGAAGATGATACAATCTCGGTGTATGCACGGAACATTGGTGACTAAATTCAATTATAGTACTGAAAAAAACTATTGAGAAAAGTTTCTTCTAATTGTTAATTCGTAATTTAATTTAATAACTAAACCTGTAGAAAACTTTTATCTTCCAGTTGATTACTTGTCTAATGACATCTTTATTTTTCGGATGTAATATTTTCCAATTTTCAAGCACATGATCACCGGTAGAAAGAGGCATCTAAATGTTTAGGCGCTACACAAACTATTGAAATTTTGAGTCGGCTGGGATATTGCTTGCATACCCAAACCGGGTTTGCAGGTGATTTTCTTAAAGGGGGCCTCACCTCGGGCCTTTGACTTGAAGTTCTAATCCTCAAGGCATTGGAGCAAATTGTTATAAGATACAGTCCCATGAGTGAACAACAAATCAGTTCGTCGGTTATTTGTTTCCCTTCAAAATTCTGGAGATCGTGTTTACCACTGGTTTAGGATGTGGATTTTCCAGCTCACGTAGTTGAATCCTTACTACTTGTCAATCAGGTTTAAGCCCTAGATACCCGTTTTCGTAAACAAAAACTGTGCCATGACAGTGTAGTGAATAGGACTTTTGTGGCAGTGGCTATACACAAATGACCATAGGAAATCATTTCGAGCAGGAAAGAGAGAGATAGAGGGTACTGTCTCAACTCCCGAAAGTATCATGCCATTTTGGCGCGTTACATTTAAAATATTTTTATGTATAAATAACGCGTTATTTCACAAGAGAAAAGAAAAATTTTCTCAAAACAACATGTTGAGTAATCTGGACCTCAAATCTTTTGTAAGCATGTTACATTATACAATCAGAAATAATGTCAGTCAGATGCAACGTAGAACTTCGTATGTAAGGACATCAGTTCATGTTACCACACCACATTAGCACGGAGAGGCAACTGTCGATACAAATCCCATAGTGGTTGCGATAGTAGGAGCACTACTGGTAATAGAGAGGGTTAGGGTTCGAAGATATGATTCAAGAAGTATAATTCAGTGAGATAGGTTTAGAAAGACAAAGGTAGAGGCGTTGACCGATTCATAAGATTAGGATTTGAGAGAACACAAAGAATGAATGCATCTGAGCTATTGCAAACTATTTTGAGCCATGTCATTCAAGGTCTCTAACCAGTGACTACTATGATCTCGCTGACCCCAACCAGGTAGCCGACACCTACCGACATGGCTCAGCCCACTTGTCAGTGACTTCATGGATTTCTGCCATGTTTAGATTTGGCCGCCTCTAGCTTTGCTACATCGTAATACAAAGCTCGACCAGGCAGCTAATGAAGCTTCTTGACCTATTTGAAAATTAATACCTGTAATGCATAATTTAGTACGGGGTTTCAGGAGACCAAGAACTGCGTTTCGTGAGCTCAAACCGTTTGCATCAGCGGCGCGGTCTGACAAACAATCAAAAGAAAGGTTGGTCATGAAGATAAGAGAGTTATTAGGAGATGTAAAAAGGATTTGATTCTGACCTATTTGGTCTCGTGTGCTTCTATGGGTATGAGGGCGGATGTTACTTGCCGGCTGCCCACACCGAAGAAGGGTTCTCGTTGTCAGAAAAGGGCATCAGCCCCCTGACTTCCAAAGGAATTCGGCTTTTATCATGAGACGTCATAATTCTCCTAAATGAAGATCTAACTCCAAGGTCAGAGTTTAAATGGTTTGAATTCTTTTTTCTTGTTGGGGTTTTTTAGCGAGTTAGTTTTTTTTGTGGGATGGGGTCTCTAACCTCAATCGCTTCTTTATCCGGGCTAGGGACCGGCAATAGAAGCGGAGGGTCTACGGGCGGAGGTTTAATTTAGTTGTAGTTGCATACTGTTGTTCTCCTGAGAACTGGAATCTTTGACGTTACTAATTTATTTGACGTTGTTGAAAATTTAAAATGGGAAAGAGTTGTGCTTCGAATATTGGAATGATGTTTTTTTCTTCAAAAGACGTCTAAAACGTTTACATCACTCATTGCCTGATTTAGATTAGACAGTCAATTATCATTGTCTAATCGTTGTCACTACTCAATGAGTTCCAGCTAGGTACTTTAAAGGATAAGCACTAAGCATCAGGTATAATGGGGACCTGCGTTCAAACTCTATTGAATTTTTGGGTGGGCATTATTAAGTAGATTTCATATTAGTGCTTCGTTATTTTAAGTAACCTCATAACTTTCAGGAGTGTATTTGAAGAATCATGGGACTGTATTATTATTACCTCGGGACACCCGAGTAAGCAATGCTGCCATTAGGTTGTGAGTACTAGGTAAGGATGACAGATCAATAGATGAATTGGTGAAACTTCATCAGTTGAGGTGGTTGGGACGTGTTACGAATGCTCAACCACCAAGCACCTCGACAAGTTTTGTTTTGTAGTGTAGCAGCAGGTTGGAAGAAAGCTAGGGGCGGCCAGATCAAAACATGAAGCCACTGACAAGTGCACTGAGTCATGATGGTAGTGTGGTGTGTGCTACTTATACGAACAATATAAGTAGTATAAGAAGGGACGTGAAAGAAGAAGTCTCATGGTGAGAAGAAGAAAACGGAAAGCAAATGGAGCAAAAGCAAGAAGTAAATGGAGTACCAACAGGAAGTAAAAGGAAGCAACAGCAGGAATGGAAGAAGGATGGAGTGTTGGAAGTCACGACTCAAAGATGGTATGCAAATAGAGTGTTCAATGTAATGTTTTCGTTTTTAAATTTGCATATTAAAATCTTCCGCACCTGCCTCAGTCTTCTCAGTAGGTGTCGACTTCTTGAATAATAACTTCCAACCCTAAAATTCCAGATTACTGTTTATGCTTCTACTACCTTTACTACTTACTATGGGATTCGATTTCACAATTTCATCTCTGTGCTAATGTTATCTGGCAACTTGAAATGATCTACGTACGTACGAAGTTCCACATTGTTTTGAACTAACTGACTGACTTACTGACTGACAACTCAATGAAAATCCTGTTTGTAAGAGTCTACACTCAGTACATGCGGTAGTAATATTGTCTATCTATGAAATCACTAATAATCATCATCATCATCACCATCATCTTCATGATACCGCTTGATCTGTGTTAGAAACCTTCTCTCTCTCTCTTACTTTATCTGTTCTTTATTGCTTGTAAATATGAATATTTAAGGACAACACGTACAAGTAAATTTTTATGAAAAAAATAATAGAAACAAGTCATCGACAGGTGAATAAAATAACTGAATCAATCTATAAACATTCATCTGTGTTTGTACAACATGTAATCAGTGAAATCAACACTACTAATAGTTGAAAAATTAAATAGTAAATTAAAAGTGTCCTTACACATTGAACGAAGGTGAAAATGTACACGCACATACGCACATATGCACGCGCACATGCACAACTTACTATTCTCATCTAAGATTTTACTTGTTCATTTTGGGTCACCTTTCTTCTTCTGTCTTACAAAACATACAGATATATATAGAGAGAGATACATACAATTTCAAAAGTTCATTAACACTTTAAGAATACATAAAATAGATTTTTAAATGTTATCTCAATACAATAATAATAATCGTAATAATAATAACAATTATTATTAACAATTCACAAGATAACAACTAAACTAACCAACTAAACTAAACTAACTTATCTGTGCTAATTTTTCAATATTAAAAATGATTTTTCTAGTTAAGTGTATCTAATAAGCAAGCAAATAAGTTTACAATGACAATAATAGAATGAATGAATGAATGAATAAAAATATACACATCAAATCCAATCAACATATAGAAGATTGATTAATACTAATCAAATTATTGATTTTTTTTCAATATTTAAATTTTACTAAATTTGTTCACATTCATATACACGGAAACACTCACACACACACTCACACATACGCTCATGTTTTAGGGGCATTGCAGTAGTCGTTAATTCAATGTATAAATAAAACTCATTTTCTTTTGTTCTGTTAGTCTGCATGACAACGACGACGATGCTGGATGGATGGTTGGATGAATACATATTCACGATGACGATGAAGATGAGGATGATGATGATGATGATGATGACGACGATGAGGAGATAAGAATCGAATCGGATCGGATCATGAATAATACACTGCGTTCATTTTGTTGAAATCAACACAAACAAATAAACACACACACACATATAGTGCATTTTTTGCTTCATTCTCACTTGCATTACATGACTGGTTATATTGTATCATCATGATAAAACAGTGATTGTTATTGGTTTCACCTTATTACTACTTACTTACTACTGCTATCGGTGAAGAGTGGTGCTTGAACAGACAAAAAAAACACATATTAATTATCTATCATCATTATATCTCAATTTTCACTTGAAAACTAGAAGATTTTATTTTTGAACAATAATAAAACGTGTTACACTTATTGTTGTTGTTAAATAAATAATTGTACTGGATTTCTAATTCACAACAAACTACTTCTACTTCTACTACGACTACTGCTACTGCTACTGCAGACATTCATCATTCAAACACACATCTATTCATCATATCAATATACCTACTACCATTCATTAAAACAATTGAAACATTTATCTCAAATATTCTCATTTGATCATTATTCTGAATGTTATTATTATCATTGTGATTATCAATACTACTACTTACTAATTATATATTTATGCAATCATTAGATTAAATGAAAAGTGTCATTTTTTTTATCTTTGTGCATATCGTCAAAATAACACATCACAACCACCAGTAAACTACACCTTTTGTACATAATTGAACATTGAACAGCTAGCTATCTATCTATCTATCTGTCTTGTATTGTTGGACAAAATAAAAAATTGATCGTTATTATTTGATAAATGCCGATTGAAAATTTGAAATAATCAGTAAGTTTTTGATTTGTACTTTATTTATATCAAAATAACTTTACAAAAATAGTGCATTTTATTTATGTTTTTTTTTTGGAAATGAGAAACTATTCTGTCATGTTTGTTGACTTAACTTTCACCATGGTATTTTATCTATAGTAGTTGTAGGGGAAATTTCTTTTAACACTATCTATATAGTTCTTTGTAAAGATCAATTACTCTTTAGAATTACTGACTAAAACTTTAAAATCTTGAGACACAACTTACTTACGCCTGTTACCCCCGATGGAGCATAGGCCGCTCACCAGTTTTCTCCAACAAACTATGTCCTTCGCTTCTCTCTCCAGTTCTGTCCAATGTTTGTTCATTCCTCTCATATCTTTCTCTATTTCTCGGCTTAATTTATTCCTTGGCCTTCCTCTTTTCCTTCTGCCTCGAGGGTTACATGTGAGGGCTTGTCTCGTGACGCAGTTCGGTGCTTTTCGTACTGTGTGTGTCCTATCCATTTCCACCGCTTCTTCCTGATTTCTTCGTCCACTGGAATCTGGTTTGTTCTCTCCAAAAGTACCTTGTTGCTAATTGTGTCTGGTCAACGAATACGAAGTATTTTGCGAAGACAACTGTTCATAAACACTTGTATCTCCTGGATGATGGCTTTGTTAGTTCTCCAAGTTCCCGCTCCACACAGTAGAACTGTCTTGAGATTTGTATTGAAAATGCTGATTTTGGTTTTGGTTGATGTTTGTTTTGAGTTGGAGATTTTTTTCAACTGTAGAAATGCAGCCCTTGCTTTGCCAATCCGCACCCTCACATCTGCATCCGATCCACCTTTCTCGTCGATG
Source organism: Schistosoma turkestanicum (assembly GCA_944470395.2). Classification (NCBI taxonomy): domain Eukaryota; kingdom Metazoa; phylum Platyhelminthes; class Trematoda; order Strigeidida; family Schistosomatidae; genus Schistosoma; species Schistosoma turkestanicum. The sequence continues at coordinate 108,071 of OX103974.1, forward strand.
ATTCTGCTCAGATATGTAAAGGTGTTAACGTCCTCGAAAGCATCTCCATCAAGCGTGATTTGGTTGGTTCATGTTGTGTTGCATCGGAGGATTTCGCTTATTCCTTTATGTATGTTAAGACGTGTTGCTGTTGAGGCTGCTGCTACACTGGTTCTCTTCTATCGCATTTGTTGTTGCGTGTACAACAGAAAAGAATGGTCATCTGCGAAGTCCAGATCATCCAGCTGCGTCCTAACTGTCCACTGAATACCGTGCTTCCCTTCAGATGTCGACGTCTTCATAATTCAGTCGATCACCAAGAGAAACAGAAGAGACACAACTTACACACTATAATAAATCACTTTCTGGCTTCGATCGGATTTCATGATTTTTGAGAGTAAAATGGCAGTTTTCATATACAACACATTACTTAGTTGGTAGCAGAGGTAGCTAGTTGCAGTAGGTTGTAAGGACAGACAGAACACGACACTAATTTTAAAACATTTTTAGAATATTTATATATATATATATAATCTTGAGTTGTTTAAATTCATGAAGATCTCACCATCACGTGATCGTACGATTGAAAGTGTCAGTGATGAAGAAATAGTGCGTCTTACTTAACAATGAATGACCTAGTATTCAAATATTTAATCAGGCTTAACTATATACCATATATATATCAGTATATTCATAACTAGGTGTGGCCAAAGCCAAATCATGTGGTTATCTGGTCTATGACATTACTGACTGTTAATGTAGGCCGCGTGGATAAATCATCTGGTTGAGATTTGAGAAATATATATATATCACATCGATTCGTGGTAGCTAGAGAACTGATGCTGCATGGCTTAAAATGAGTAGCTGATTTACTGAAAGCTTGAACTTGTCCAAATGATCAGACAGAAGAATACTACTTTGTATTTATATGAATATATCACTATACTCGTTTGTTGTAATTGATCAAATTTTCAATGTTCACCTTTTCTCTGAAATGATACTTAGCTTATTTACTTAACGCCTGTTACCCCTAGTAGAGCATAGGCCGAACAATGAGTGAATTATTTTTCTGGTTAGCCTTTTGTTTTAGCGAGTCGGGTTTGCATGGGATGGGGTCGCTAACCCCATGCGCTGTAAACCTTCCTCTTTTATCTGGGCTTGGAACCGGCACTGAACTAAGAAGGGTTCCAGGCGCAGTTTCTGTAATAAGACTGTCACATTATTTCATCATCTTAAATTCATTGTATCAGGCTAGAAGAGTTTTAAAACAAACTGTGTTCGTTCATCAACATTTTTTTGCCATGGTTTACAACAGCTAAGTTTATTTTTAAGTGAATTGAAAAACACTATTGACCAGCCTAAATAAAAATTTGGTTTAAAGACTAGATATCATTAAATAATATGATTTGTATTGCCAGTCGCCAGGATTTAAGTTGAGTACATTTATAAGTGTGGCCTGAAATTTTTTTAAACGATATCACATTCAGTAGACACTAAATTAAGTTTCAATACTGCAGGAAGTTCGTGTTCTCTCAAGATTCCAGGTATGCCTTGTCAAGTATGAGTCTAGACTTTGCTTAGCGATCATCTGTAATCATTTAACATCTAAACTTGGTGAATACGATATCAACTTATTTAGACTAGTGGTCACATTGTGACTTGATCCAATTAAACAGTTCGATCAATAATAAAAGACTGGTTAAAAAACAATTCGTTGGCCAATCAATACTCAGTTTGCAATCGATTGTAAATTGTCGATTTAAATGCAAAAAAAATATAAACTACTTGTAAAGTATACTTTTATGTTGAGCCCACAGGGCTTGTTGTCCAAGGCATTTGAACAAATTAATTAATCTGTTCTGCCCGAGTTATTCATTCAGTCAATCGATTAATCAATAGCAACGTAGAACATCGTACGTACGTACATCAGTTTATGTTGCCATACCACATTAGCACGGAGATGTAATTGTCAATTCAAATCCAATAGTAGTTAGAGGTAGTAGAGGTATTGGTACTAAACGGAGAGGTTAGGATTAGAAGATATTATTCAAGAAATGAAATAGACTTAAAAAGATAAAGTGATGAAGAATTAAAAAGTTTAGGATTTGAGAGAACACAAAGAATCAATACTCCTGCGCCATTGCAAACGATTTTGAGCCATGTCATTCAGAGTCTCTGACCATTGATTACTATGATCTCGCTGACCCCAACCAGGTAGTCGACACCTACCGACATGACTCAGTGCACTTGTCAGTGACTTCATGGATTTGTGCCATGTTTAAATATGGCCGCCCCAGCTTTCTTCCAACCTATTCCTACATCGCAAAATATAGCTCCTCGAGGCAGTCGGTGGTTAGGCATACGTAACACATGTTTCAACCATCTCAACTGATGACGTATCACTACTTCATCTATTGATCTGCCATCCTTACTTAGCAACCGTATCCTAGCAACAGCGTTGCTCACTCAGGTGTCCCACGATATACGAGCAATGCTTCGAAGACACCTATGATCGAAAACCAGTAACCTACGAATATCTTCTACTCTCGTTGGCCATGTTTCAGAGCCATTAAGTAAAACGGAGCAGACTACTGTGCAGTACACTCGTCCTTCAGTCAGCAAACGGCTATCTCGCCTACGCCATAAGTGATGCAGGTTGGCAAAAGCCAATCGAGCCTTCTGTATCCGAGCTGAGATTTCGTCAGTCACCAGGCCATCGCCCCGATGAGACTCTCCATATAAGTGAAGTGATCAACACGCTCGACTACTTGACTCCCTATCACTAGTTCAGGTGCCGATGCAACCCAGTCTTGAAGCAACATTTTGCGTTTGAAGGGGGAAAACCGCATCCCGAACATGCTTGCATTGTTGCTTAGGGTAGTCAGAAGACTCTGCATTTTGTCAGCGTCTTCACCGAATAGAACTATGTCATCGGCATATTCTAGATCAGTAAGCGATTTTCCTGGTAGAAAGTCGACTCCTGAAAATTCAGACGAGGATAAGGTTATATCTAGCAGCATGTCTATGACAACATTGAACAAGAATGGAGATAGTGGACAGCCCTGACGGACACCACTTGAAGTAGAGAATTCCGAAGACGGTTCGCCATAAGCTCTCACTCAACCTGTAGTGTTCGAGTAGAGAGCTTGTATAAGGTTAATGTACTTCTTTGGTACACCTTTAAGTGACAGACACTGCCACAGAACCTCACGATCAACAGAGTCAAATGCCGCTTTTAGGTCCAGGAACACAACTATTGTAGGACGCCTAAATGTGTGCCTTTGTTCTAGGACCTGTGGTAGTGTGAAAATGTGGTCTATACATCCACGTCCGGGTCTGAAACCAGCTTGGTTTTCTCTAGTCTGCTCTTCACGAGCACTAGTTAGGCGTCTAAGGATAACTGAGGCTAACAATTTAGAAACTATATTAGTTAGACTTATTCCCCTGTGATTGTCACAAGAAGACTTTTGTCCTTTCTTATAAATTTTACTCGTCTTTTGACCTGAAATGCCATTCATCCAACCGAATCCGTATAACCTTTGTTGCATAAATAGAGTTCGTCTAAGTATGATAAACGGAATTTCAAGTTTTATTTCACAGCATAATCAATTGTCCGTAAACATAATGGAGTCAGATCGCGGGCTACAACCAGTAGTGAACCTTATTTTTAATTTAGGGCGTATACATCTCGAATGATATATATGCGATCATTAATCTTTTTGATTACTGCTAATACTTCTACTACTATGGGATTTGAATTAACAATTGCATCTCTTTGTATTATTGTGGTATAGCAACTTGAACTGGTTGGTGTACGTGCATACGAAGTTCTACGTTGTAACTGGCTGATTGACTGACTAAATACTCCACTATGTAGTCGAATGAATTATGATGCTGAGTTTAACAGCAGACAAAATGTTTGTGATCAACAGATTCGCCAGTTTACTCACATAACTGAGACAGAGTATAGGATTGACATGAAGACAACCTTCAAACCAATGAATAGAAACATTGAGGGATGAATTTTGAGGTTTTTTGAAGCCTTGGCTATTAGTAAATAACCACCCGTCCCGTCTGTTCTGTACAGAAAGTTTGTTATAACCTTGAATTTACCCTGGTATTCTCTTAGCTATTTTATGGCCTAGGGGGTAATGTGACAATTTCCTATCCTTTTTGATTCTTTCTATATTGTGACAATTTTCTCTCTCCTTCATTTAGACTGACCAATGTTTACTATTTGAACTATTTGATCTCGTAAATGCTATACACTATAGGGATGGATTTAAATGTCCACAAATTCTTCATCTATTTAACGTGTCACGTTATTATCTCATCTAAATTTTGATAGAACAGTGAGAAGACGTAATTGATGTATTTGCTCCTCATACATGTCGAACAATCTGATCACACATATTTATTTGTCAAGGCATTTTATATGAACATGAATAAAAGGCCAATTAAATAAAAGTTCAAATAGAGACAGGGTGATAATTGTAAATAAAGGAGAGAGAAAATCAACGTAATATGAAAAGAATAAGAAGGGGTAGGAAAATTGTCACGTTATTCCCCTAGGCTTAAAAATTACCAAGGTAAATTCAAGGTTATGACAAATTGTTTCTGCATACATAAGGGAGATTTTAATTTTCTAATAGCCACGGCCTCCATAAACCTCAAAATTCGTCTTTCAACATTTTTATAAAATGTTTTGAAGGATGTCTGCATGTTAAGCCCATGCCCTGTCTCAATTATGTGTTTTGCGATCGATGAACATGGTTTCCTATTTCCTACGCTAATCAGCTCATCTGACGTTAACTGATTTTGAAACCACTTTTATATCTCATCTAAATCTGATTCCAGTCAAGTGATATTTAAAGTTTATGTGGAATATTCCAACCAACACAAATTGATGACAGTCATTAGTGCTTTTTATATTTTTACTTCGCAAATACATTGTACTTACTTACTGACTTACGTCTGTCAACTTCAATGGAGTATAGGCCGCTGACCAGCATGCTCCATCTTCTCAGATCTGGGAATCCCTTCCCAGTTCTGTCCAATTTTTATCCATCCTTCTCATCTCCGTCTCCATTTCTCGGGATAATGTGTTCCTTAGCCTTCCTCTTTTCCTTTGACCTTAAGGTTTCCAATAGAGAGCTTGTCTTGAGTTCTTCAGTTGGATGCTTTGCTCAATATGTGTCTAATGCTCCTCCAGCGATTCTTCCTGACCTCTTCTTCAGCTGGAATCTGGCTTGTTCTCTCCCTTAGTAGGTTGTTGCTGATACTGTCTGGTCAATGGATCGGAAGTATTTTGCATAGTCAACTGTTCACAAATACTTGTACCTTACGGATGATGGATTTCGTGGTTTTATAAGTTTCTGCGCCATTCAGTAGAACTGTCTTGACTTTGTACTGAAAATTCAGACTGTGGTTTTGAGTTCCAGATGTTATTCACAAGTAGAAATGCTGCCTTTGCTTTGCCGATCCGTGCATCAGGTCCATCTTGCTGATCAGTGATGCTGTCCAGATGTGCAAAGGTGTGATTTTGTTGGTGCATGTTGTATTGTATCGGAAAATCTTGCTTTTTTCCGTTGTGTTTGTTGAAATCTACAGCTGTTGAGACTAATACTAATCCGTAGTATTTTCTATCTTATTAAAATTTTTTGTGATTTTATGTTGTATCCCTGATTTGAAATTTCTGAAATATGTACCTTCTTATTTATTCAAGCATAGTATTACTATTATCACAAGAAAATAGACTGCCATTAGAAACCCGAAAGCACTGAAGGCTCGTTTCTTCCTAGTATAGGACTCATCAGTAGTGAGCATGCACACCTTCACATGTGAGAATCAAATCCAGGACCACTTGCTTCGTGTGCGAACTACTGATCCAAAATCCAACTGTTGAAACAATCCACTATATTGCTCGACTTCATCACTTGTCTCCGGTAGGTAACTAACTGCCTCACAGCTATCCAACACAGCTGAACTCTATTAGTCACAGTTTCTCACTAGAAAACTTTGAGAACTTCCTCACGAAGCATATTAGTCAGTGAATCTTGTTTTATTTAATATTCAAAGATCATGTCTAAAAAATGTTTTCTGGAGTGAAATTTAATCATCCTCTGAAAAACTATCACTAGTCTTACTTTTGTAACATTTTTAAGTTTTTAATTGTGTTATTGTATGCGATTGGGGGTGTTTGAATTTTATTGACTTCTCTGCAAAAAGCTGACAATGAAGGCTATAAGTTAATTATCAATATTGTTTAGGTTTCACACAACGTACACCACGAAGTTTTTATAATCTATTTTGCAGTGCGTATACTTTTATGTCGAGCCCTGTCGAGCCCTGTCGAGCCCACAGGGCTTGTGGCAGCAGACTTTGGACAAATTAATTAGTCCATTTTTCTCGAGTTCTATTCACATACCTTTCGACCTTGTCAATCAGTCACTTAGAATGTTGGTTGCTTTAGTTGAATGCGTATGGGCATGCCTACTTCTCATATTGCAGCGTGTCTGACTCCAAATACACTTTGTTGTGTTTTATTGAGTGCAGTTGGCTCGCTTGCCTTCTCCGAATCTCTTGACTTCGCTTCGCTTGTGCACATTTCATTGCCATGTCTGTTTGTTAAAGTGAGAATGAATAAAATAAATTCATCCACAAAACTGTTTTCGGCTTCTTATTACTACCGTTGCACAAACGCGGTTCACCTAAGTATAATATACAGAAATTGAAGGAAAGATTTATTTTACCACATACTCGAACGCTCGTAAGAAATAGGAGTCAGATCGAGGGCTACCAAATTGGTGAGCTCTACTTCGAGTGCAACGCAGCCACTTAATAGCCTTTAGAATTTTGTGAGTGGGATGAGTGCTTATAATATAGAGAGATGGTATTTAAACCAAACATTCATGTACAACCAAGTCATAAATTGGTCTGTTTTTAATACTAACCCACACACCATTGTTGTTTCGAAGAGTTCAGATATGTAGTGAAACACGTTAAGGAAAAAAACAACCAGATACGACACTCGATTAGGTGTACCCAAATAAACGTACTCAGTTGTCAAAATTTTTTTTAGTTTTCAGATTGGTTGTACACGGAGAACATTTAATAATTTGCTTCAAAACCGGTACATATCTTTTCCATATTGCTGTGATTTTTAAAGATTAATGATTAGGGTAAGAGGATGGTGGATTTGTTCAATATTCTTATTTTATATCACAAACTAACTGTATCTAGACAACTGTTGAAAGAGGCCAGTCTGTTTAGGATATTTAGGTAATGAGGGCTAGTGTTTAACTGCTCAACTACTACTAGGTTGGCATCCAATGGATTACACTTAAAACCCCAGTCAGTCGAAGATTTTGTTAGATCCTTCTCTTCCAGTGCTTATGATGACTAACTATTTCATAACGAATCTGGTTGAATTCCACCAGTCACGCATGATCACTGAAACTCAAGGAACACACCTTTAAAGTAGCCGCTAATCAGTGAAGTTCAATTCGTAGGGAGTAAGGGGACAGTTATGTACTGCAGGCAGTGGACGAAGGTTGTGTAACATCATGAGTTGACTGAAGTTAGATATTAACACCACTGGATGCGGAGTCACTGATGTACAGGCTAAGCGTTCATGTGCTTTTGTGTGAGGGTAGTGGATGTGCAGTAGGACGAAACGACTGTCTAGCAATGCTTCTACGTTTCTAAAGATAGTTTAGCTTAGATCAGTACATGATACCAGTTATGAAGATAAAACATTCTCCGTCAATTCACCTGATTACTACCTTTTATGTAAAGCGCTTAAATCTAATTCAGAGAACACAAGCCAAATCGTCTAAGGTCAGATGGACTTAAACAAGGCTTTCATCAGTACGATCTGTATATATCTCCTTCATGTAAGATATCAAATGATTGTGAGAAAATCGAGTCCTCATCTTCTGAAATTCGCTAAACCCCTTTTAACTATCAAAAATCTGAAACAAAATTTTTATGTATTTGAAAAGGAACAGTAATAAATCTTTCCTTACTCTCCGTTCAACTAAATCACTTTTTATTACAATTTATTCTGCTGCTATGATTACATCGTTCTCATTTCCTCTTGAATTCTCACAGTTTTGATTCCAACTGACTAATTTAAACTCATATTACTTCATTGCGCAGAAAAAACCAACTAAGGTGTTTTATTTTTTAATCCGGTTTATGGAGATCAGTGTTTTTACACATTAGAAACCTGAAAGCACTGGACGGTTATCGAGTCCGGGTGTGGGACTTGTCAACACTACACATCCACAACTCCTGTCACTCTCAAGATTCGAACCCACGAGCTTCGGTCTTCAGTGCGAACGCACTGCTGAAGAGTCCCATACGGCTATCCAGTGCTTTCAGGTTTCTAATGATCATCTAGAATTTGTTAACCGTTTGAAATTTTTTTATCACTAACTAGTTCGATGTATTGAAAATTTCCGCCTGATCTGCATGACTTTATTTATTAAGTGCATTGATGGAAACTTTTAATCATCTTCGTGTTCTTTTCTAAATCTGTCACTATTTCTGTGATAATTTTAACTTTAAAATACTATAGCTTGTTGTAAGCAGTAGCAGCTGATGATGTTCTCTTCAAAAATAATAATAAAGGGAACAATATAAGGCATGTTTGAGATCATGAAATCACTAGTTGTTGGACATACAACAGCCAGATGCAGACCTCATGCTCCTACAGTGTGATAACTCTTTTCAAATGAACGTTCACTCGATTTTCGTTCAATCGATAACTCAGAGAACTAGCAAGCAATCTCATGACTCCTGACTGTTGTTCAATAGTCAATATATATAAAGTTATTCCGTTGTTTAAATTTACCATTAAAAATTATGTATTTTACTGATTTCTATTTTGTTAGGGCTCAATTACCCTTGATGACTGATCCCGTATGTTCTTCTCCCCTTATCTTGTTTTATGTATACTAGTTGAAGTGAGATATGAATTATATAGATGGCATCAGTGTGAGTGGGTAGTTTCGAGTTAGTTAGTTAGATAGCAAATCTATGTAGATGGGGTTTACTTAGTTGGGACTATACCACCATGTCAGACAGATAGACAGATAAAACATAGAACTTTGTACATAAGTACATCAGTTCAGGTTGCCATACCATGTCAGCACGCAGAGACGCAAATGTCAGTTCAAATCCAGTAGTGATAGGGATAGTAGAAGTATTAGCAGTAATGGAGAGGATTAGGGAGCGAAGATATGGTTCGAAAACTATAATTCGGTGAGATAAATTTGTAAATAGAAAGATAGAGATTATGAGGAATTCAGAAGGTTAGAATTAGGGAGAACACAAAGAGTAGATGCACCTAGGCCATTGCAAACGATTTCGAGCCATGTTGTTCAAGGTCTCTAACCATTGGTGACTTTCGTCACGCGGACCCCAACCACGTAGCCTACATCTACCAACATAACTCAGTCCACTTGTCAGTGACTTCATGGATTTGTGCCGTGTTTTGGTTAGGTCGCCACTAACTTTCTTCAAACCTACTGCTACACCACAAAACATAGCTCGACGAGGCAGTCGGTGTGTAGGCATACGTAACACATGTCCCAACCACCATATATGTATGCGTTCAATTATTTTGAACAAACTACTCCTTTGAGGGCACTTTGAAAAAAGAAGGCTCTACTTAAAAAGTTGCATGCATGCAACAAGGCTATTGAATTAATTTTGTTAAAATTTTCGAAATACTATATAATGATTCCAAATAAATGTTGAATAAAATCTAGCAATGAATAATAGATGAGTAAGGTTTAAAATTGGCATCAATTACAATTGTTCTCTAACATGAATTTCAATCACTTCACTACTACTATCTCATATCATGAATATTAGATTTCCTATTCGTCATTGAGCTTGTAAAAACTACTTTACATACCACCTCTCTGATGTTACTTACTTATTTAGTCGCTTACTTACGCCTGTTACCCACCCGTAAATGAGCATAGGCCACCGACTAGAGAATCACTTTTCTGGTTAGAGTTGGATTTCTACCGGGACTGGTAAGCCAACTCTCCATGCTCTCAACCCTCCTTATTTTGTTATTCGGGTTTGGAACAACCGGCAGTAACTCCAGGGATGGGTTCCATGTGGAGTTCCTCCGATGTATAAAGTCATTCATTCTCTAAATTCTAGTGATTATATATCATAAAGCGTAGGGTTCGTCACTAGGTACGTTTTGGGCTATGAGTTCACCTTAGTTGATAAACGCGAACGAGACAATTACTAACGTCCAGATAGGCTACCTTGAATCCCAAGCTGAAGACAGAAGGCTTCGTAAGTGTAGAAAGTATATTCTACAAACACCCAGCAATCACAATACAATCAAGCATACAACTCTCGTTTATTTATACATCATAGAAACGTCCTTGGGACAGTTACGAAAATAGCACACTAAAATACACAGCAGCCAATCACAGCCATAGATTTTCCTGGTGGGAAATGAAATCTCAAGGTCAGCTGATCAGCCCATGCTCGCAAACGTGAAATCCAAAATAAGGCATTTATCAAGCGAGTTCTGGGGATCTAACATCCCCAACATAAATAAACACCATTTTGCTTGAATTCGACCATAAATCATAGTTTTTCACTTTGTTTTTATTGACTAAGTTCTGTTCTTTCCCCTTTTCGTTATAAAAGACAGACATCGTAGATGCTTTTTCCTCTTTCAATTGTTGCTATTACGCTTACAGACAAAATAGACTGCAAGATGTCAACCTATTTATCTATCTATCTATCTGATTGATAAATTTGAATGTGTTGTCCATGTTTAAAAGATTTTTTATTCACCTAATTCTCGAACAATGAAATACATGAATGTATACTTTGTAGTGCTTATTAATATTATTAATAAATATTATACTTTAGTTAAACGTTGGGGACAAATATTGCCGTATTACAGTTGGATGTAATCATTTTCACTATGAGGTTCTGAAGATTGTTGAGTTACTTTTTAAAATCATGAATCAATCATTGTTAGACCATCATTAGAGAAAAAAACTAGGAAGTACTGGATGTCCGTTTCGTCCTTGTGTGACACTTACCAACGGTGCGCATCCACGACTACCACTGCTCGCAACACATTAACGCCATTAGATGACGCCGACTCAATGGCTTAGAAGTTAAGCTTTCGCTTGCAAGACCGAAGGTCTAGGGTTCAAATCCTGAAAGTGGCGAGAGTCATGAATGCGCACCGCTTGCTGATGATGAGTCCCACCCACATCAGGATGAAACAGGCGTCTTTCAATGCTTCCAGGTTTCTAATAATAGTCTAACGATAACTGAGTGATAATTTCAATGTGTAAAATTTTAAAAAAAAGTTCATATTATGCGCCAATTTGTTCTACCCGTGTTTATTCTGCCGTCAGTTATCTGATGATAATCAGTATATAACACCATTCATGTTTATGCTTGTTGTATTGTGTTGTTTTATGAGAAGAAAAAAAACGTGATACATTTTATTAAAAAGCATTTAATAATAACATCAATAATAATAATAAATAATTTTTTCAGATTATTTCTATCAACAATCTCTGACATGTTAACTTAACTTAACTAACTACTAAGCTTAGCTCTCTCTAGGTTAAAATCATGAATGAATTTTTTCGGCTGAATACACACGGAAAGTTTTTTATTGAGTCAGATAAATAAATAAATTAATAATGTCACCCGTAAAATGAAAAAAATAGCTGAACTCTCACAGGAGAAAAAAACAATCTCTTTTTGAAACATCAAGGTCAGCAGTTATGGCAGTAATAACAACAATAATTTATTTATGTTATCTGAGTTGAAAATTAGTTTGTCAATGATAAAGTGTATACATTTATAAGTCAGAAAAGTACATCACTACTATATACGCGTTTTACATGGTAGTAGTGCTAGTAGTTAGTAACCAAACCAATAAATCATAAATGAATATTAACGAAAATGGTTACTTTTAAGAAGTACAAATCAAAATCTATCGACTGTTAATTATTTTTCTAATTTTTAAATTCATATATAAATTTTTGAGAGTTGTACTATTAATATGTCAGTCAGTCAGATGCAACGTAGAACTTCATACGTAAGTACATCAGTTCATGTTGCCATACCACATCAGCACAGAGATAGAATTGTCAATTCAAATCCAATAGTAGAAGAGGTAGTAAAGGTATTAGAAGTAATCGGAGAGGTTAGGATTAGAAGATATTATTCAAGAAGTATGATTCAGTGAGATACGTTGAGAGACCAAAGTAGGTGTTGAAGAATCCAGCAGATTAGGATTTAAGAGAACACAAGGAATAAATGCACCGGCGCCATTGCGAACGGTTTTGAGCCATGTCATTCAGGGTATCTAACCATTGATTATTATCATCTCGTGGACCCCAACCAGGTAGTCGACAATTACCGACATGACTCAGTCCACTTGTCAATGATTTCATGGATTTGTGCCATGTTTTGGTCTGGCCGCCCCTAACTTTCTTCCAACCTACTCTTACACCACAAAACAAAGCTCGTCGAGGCAGTCGGTGGTTAGGCATACGCAGCACATGTCCCAATTACCTCAACTGATGAAGTTTCAGCACTTCATCTATTGGTCTGCCATTCTTACCTAGCACCCGTTTCCTAATAACAGCGTTGCTCACTCGGGTGTCCCACGATATACGAGCAATGCTTCGAAGACACCTATGATCGAAAACCAGTAACCTACGAATATCTTCTACTCTCATTGGCCATGTTTCAGAGCCATAAAGTAAGACGGAGCGAACTACTGCTCAGTACACTCATCCTTTAGTCAGCAAACGGATATCTCACCTATGCCATAAGTGACGCAGGTTGGAGAAAGCCAGTCGAGCCTCCTGATAATCACTGGAAATACTGACTGACTGACTGATGAAAAAATTCACAGAGTTGATTATCTCATCTTATTTTTATCATGAGGTTGACTGTTTTTTATTTAACTGATATACAACTAGTCCATTTTCCTGGAAGAGGTTGGTTGAACTTAGAACTTTTGAATTGTATGAACAATGCATGCACCACAATCATCGTACATGAAAAGCGTCACAATAAACCAATCGGCATTAATGATGATGAATCTCACATAATAGAACAAAATGGTTGTGGTGTTTTAGTGAGTGCTGTTATGTCCAGCTTTCACAGGGCTCGTCCCATTTGTCATTTTACCTTGTCAGTCATTCGTTCATATCTGCGTTGTTTTTATTCGTGTGTGTGTGTGGGCAAGCCCATTTCGCTTATTACACGTCTAGCTTATTCTGGTCTGACTATAAATTCTTAGACATGCTTCATCGAGTCGAGTTGGCTCACTCCGCTTTTGCCACATCGCTTCACTTCAACGTGCTTGTATGCTTTTCATTATCGTGTCTGCGTGAATGATGATTGTCTGAAATAACCCGATTGTATAGTTATTGGTGAGTATCTCCGCCTGTCTGTCTATCTATCTGAAATAAACTCATCCAACAGAATCCGTGTTTGGTTTCTGATTACCGTCATCGCACAAACGGGGTTTGCCTAGGCATAGTAGACGAAAACTGATGGGAATTCATCGGTTAATTTTGTTATGAAACTAACTCTTCAGTAGTGTGCAACTGAGTCCATTCTAGAGAGGTCTCACCCATCATAACCAGCTATCGACTAGGTAAATTGTAATTATCAGTTTGTGTATTTTCTGTCGAAAACGAGGCTGTTTTCATACTTGAACATGATCAATAGTTGGAGGAAACATTAGATGAAAAGACTCAAAGTCAGCCACTCTGTTATTTGTTACCTACCGGCTGCTCCTCTGTATCGATTTGATGGTGTGTATGTGTGCGTAAGTGTGTGTGTCAGGTGACTGAATGAATATTATTTCTGTCAATCAGTGGCTATAACTGATGATATTTTTAATTGTGATTGGGACATGTGTTACGAATGCCTAACCACCGACTGCCTCGACGAGCTTTGTTTTGTAGTGTAGGAGTAGGTTGGAAGAAAGTTAGGGGCGGCCAAACCAAAACATGGCAGATATCCATGAAGTCATTTACAAGTGGACTGAGTCATGTCGGTAGTTGTCGACTACCTGGTTGGGGTCCGCGAGATGATAATAATCGATGATTAGATACCTTGAATGACATGGCTCAAATTCGTTCGCAATGGCGCCGGTGCATTTATTCTTTTTGTTCTCTCAAAACCTAATCTTCTGGATTCTTCAAGCCCTCTAGTTTTGTCTTTCTAAACTCTTCTCACTGAATCATACTTCTTGAATAATATCTTCTAATCCTAACCTCTCCGATTACTTCTAATACCTTTACTACCTCTTCTACTAATGGATTTGAATTGACAATTCTATCTCTGTGCTGATGTGGTATGGCAACATGAACTGATGTACTTACATACAAAGTTCTACGTTGCATCTGATTGACTGACTGACTGATATTTTTAATTGTTTTAAGATGAACTACTTTCTTAATTACTTATACTCTTCATCCATTCTCATCTTTTTATTTCATTTCTTACATTCATAACAGTCAATAGATGCAACAAACTAACACTAACACTACTTGTGAAACATACATAAACTGAATATCGATTTTCCCGCTGAATTGAAACTAAACATTATCAATAACGATTTGATCACATACACTAAGCAATAATGATACTATAAAAATGTCTACTTCATTAATGATGCATGAGAATCTTTTATATAACAACACTGAAGAAGGCGAAGAATCACAGCAACAACAACAACAACAACATTTACACTATCATGATACTACTGATAATAATAATAATAGCAGTAGTATTACTAGTACTAATCAGAATTTAACGTTAAACGATGAATTCATCAAACAAACAGACTCTTCAATGGAATCAGTGAATTCTATTAGAAATAAATTATTATTTCCAGCATTTTTATCAAATAACTTTTCATCAACATCATCATCTTCATTGGCGAAATCAATGAATAATAGTCGATTACATCAGCCACAACAACAGCCACAACCACCACAATCCCAATCCCAATCTCAACAACAACAGCAGTCATTGTTGAATGAGACTTTTCATCAGCATCAGCATCAGCATCATCACCAGCAGCCGCCGCATCATACCACCACGAATGTGTTAATGTCACGTGAAGAAGCGTTGGTCACACTGACCGAGAAAACTTCTTATCCAATATTACAAGAAAATGGTCAACGATGCTATGGTCCACCACCAAATTGGCATGGACCAAAACCACCAAAAGGTTGTGAAGTCTTTATTGGGAAAATACCACGTGATTGTTTTGAAGATGAACTAGTGCCAATATTTGAATTAGTAGGCAAAATTTACATGTTTCGTTTAATGATGGATTTTAGCGGTTGTAATCGTGGCTATGGATTTTGTATTTACACAAATCGTGATGATGCCAAACGAGCTGTCAGTGAATTGGATTGTTATGAAATACGTAAAGGTAAAATGTTAGGTGTTTGTTTTAGTATTGACAATTGTCGTCTATTTATCGGGGGTATACCGAAATCGAAAACTAAAGATGAAATTATGTTTGAAATGTCTAAAGTGACTGATGGTGTAAAAGATGTGATTGTTTATCCAAGTGTAGCGGATAAAACAAAGAATCGAGGATTCGCGTTTGTCGAGTATGAAAATCATAAAACAGCTGCGATGGCTCGACGTAAATTAATTCCAGGACGAATTCATTTATGGGGACATCAAATTGCTGTCGATTGGGCAGAACCAGAACGTGAAGTTGATGAGAATATTATGTCAAAAGTAAGTTTTTATTGTCATATAGATTTTAATTTTTTTTTAGAGCACAGTTTTGGAGGTTTGCGTTTTTACATATTTGAAATCATCAATCAATCATTGTTAGACCACCATTAGAAACCTGTTAGCACTGGACGGCCAAATTTTCACATAAATTAACAACCTACTTATTAACAGTTACAAGTAACATGATATGCTAGCTAGTAAGGCTAAACACAACCATGTGATTTCTTCTGGAATTTCCGTGGAAAGAAATCAATCACTTTTAGACAAATATTTTTTCCCATCATTCTTGGCCTTTGAAAACGAGAATCTAAAAATTTCACATCCTGATTCCTAGCAGCATTTTAATATTCTCAGTAAATGCTCTCCAATACACGTAATAAGTTTCATGTTTCGGTATAACAACACCGTTATTGTATCTTTAAAAGTCATGCTTTCCATTATCTATAGTACGATGAGGCTTTTCTGTCTGTACTAAAACAATGTAATGAATTTTTACAAACATTTCAGGAAGAATATAATGTATTGTTGTGATACCACTCATTTTGCAACAAACTATTCTTTCTTCAACAATGGGTTGATTCAAATCATCGAAAACTAAGATGATATATGTTTAAACGAAATTTATCTCACAAATTGTATTTGAATCAATGAAGTCTTGATAGCCAAAAGTACAATAGAACTAAGTCATATAATATTATACTGAAACGGCTCTTTAAAAACTGGCTGACACTACCATTTAGTCGTTATATATATATATATATATATATATATATATATATATATATATATATATATATATATTGTTGGGGATGTTAGATCCCCAGAACTCGCTTGATAAATGCCTTATTTTGGATTTCACGTTTGCCAGCATGGGCTGATCAGTTGACCTTGAGATTTCAATTTCCACCAGGAAAATCTATGGCTGTGATTGGCTACTGTGTATTTTAGTTGTGTGCTTTATTTTATTGTGATTGCTGGGTGTTTGTAGAATATACTTTCTACGCTTACCAAGCCTACCTTTTACAGCTCGGGATTCAAGGTAGCCTATCTGGACGCTGGTGATTTCGTAATAGCTTCAAGCGTACCTAGTGACGAAACATAACATATATATATATATATATCCCCTCTAGGGCTATTGTCGATCCCAAGACCGGATAAAGAAGGAGGGTCGGGAGTGGGATTAGAGACCCCATCTCGTCGAAAACTAACTCGCTAAAAAAAACGGTAACCATTTATATATTTTCTAATTCACATCTAAAATGTAACTCTTAAAAAAGGTGTGAATTGTAATATACTACTGACATAATATAATTTGTCTCACCAACTTGTATTGGTTTTTGTAAGGTGGGTATCATCAAACAAATTATTTTTAAGTGACTACAAATCTATTAATATTGCCTTAAAAATCATTCAAAAATTCAGTCCATACTTATCAGTACCAATTCTATGTGTTATTCAATAACAAGTTCTCATCATCAAATTCAGAATGAATTATTTTTCGAATACACCTTATACTACTCATAGAATTTCATGATTGATTTAAGTAACATATAGCCTTATTTTGTATTTATTTTTTCATAGGTTCGTATAGTGTATGTCAGAAATTTAATGCTGGATACAACTGAAGATGTGGTAAAAAATCATTTCAATCGAGCAATCGGTGCAGTCGATGCTGTGGAACGTGTTAAAAAAATTCGTGATTACGCATTTGTACATTTTCGTGATCGACTAAGTGCAACGGCTGCATTAAAACAACTACATGGTACGGTTTTGATTTTGATGAAATTAATAAGGGGAAGATTTGTTTGTTTTTTTATCAGGAAAATATGACTTTTAATAGAGTTGTAGTCTGGTTTATTCAGACAGTTTGAATTGTCGCGTTATTGATTTTCAACGATAGGTGTCTCCGAAGTAGTGATCTATATCCTGGCATTGTCGAGTAACGATGCTGGTGTTTGGAAACAGGTACTGGGTAAGGATGGCAGGTCAATTAATGAATTAAGGAATACTCATCATTTGAGATGGTTGAGATATGTGTTACAAATGTCCAACCGCTGACTTCCTCAGGGAGCGATGTTTTGTTGTTTTGGGGTAGGCTGGAAGGAAGTTAGTGGTGGCCAAACCAAAAACATGGCATAAATCCATGAATTTACTAACAGCTGAACTGAGGCATGTTAGTAGATGTAGACTATCTAGTTGAGGTCCACGATACAACAGTAAGTTATGGTTAGATAGATATACCTTAAATGAGATGACTCAAAATTGTTTGTAATGGCGAAGATGCATCCATTCGTCGCGTTCCCTCAAATTTTAATCCCTCATCACCTCTATCTTTCTCTTTTTAAATTTATTTCACTAGATTCTACTTCTTGAATAATATCATCGAACCTTGATCTCACCGATTACTGCCAATACTTCTACTATCTCGACCACTGTGGTATTTCAACTAATAGTCGCAGCTTTGTGTTACTGTGGTCAGGCAACTTGAACGGATGTATGCACGTTCGAGCTTCTACGTTGTAGCTGACTTGTCTTGATTAACAATCAGGATAGATGTCCAATAGAATCGAATGATAAATTTTTCTCATTTATAGAGCTAACAACTTGTTGTTCTTCCATCTTTGATTTTCATAATTTGCATTTGGCTCTCTCGTCCATTTTTTATTTACTCACTAACTTTACACATTTTTGAAACCATGAACCGATCAATGTTAGACCACCATTAGAAACCTGGAAGCACTGGACGGACGTTTCATCCTGTTATGGGACTCCTCAGCAGTGCGCATCCACGACTCATGCACCCCGCAGGACTCGAACCCAGGACCTTCGGTATTGTGCGCGAACGCACTAACCGATAGACCACTGAGCCGGTATCTAACGGTGTTAATGTCTAACTTGATCAAATTCACGGAGTTGCGTAACCTCATACACAGTCTTCGGTAGTTACTGTCTACACCTGAACAGGTTGAACTTCACTGATCACGTCTTCCCACTAGAACTCAGAGAAGATTCCTCACGAAGCTAGTCACTAGTGAGCACAGGTAATTTGCATTACGGGTGGTGGTCTAACATTGATCGGTTCATGGTTTCAAAAATGTGTAACTTAACAATCTTCACAACCCCGTAATGCAAATCACTAACTTTAATTATTTGTTCCTATGACTTGACTTTTTTATACATGGAGAAATTTGAAGAATGCAATTTTATAGACAGATAGTTTGTGTGAAAGGTATTTTCTAGGAATGTTAAACAAGTCATCTCAGAAAAAACGCAAATTTACCTTACTGGTAACTTCTGATACATACCTTAAGTATCAATTTATTATAGATTTTTTAACCTACCGAACAAAGAGACTTGCAGGTTTTAAGCAAATCTATGACTTCGACTAGGCAGTCAGAAGATACCGAGCAATGAGATCTGCAGAATACTTCATTCGGGTTTGAAACCAGACTTTTGAGGTAATGCACGACCATCACTTGATGGCAACTAAGTTTCTAGTCTTTGTGACCCTCGTGAGACTATGGATGATCACTGCTGACGGGGGTCACATACATACTTCGATAAAACAGCCTCCTCAGGCTCCCCCTGTTCTCATTTTTTATCTAAACTAAATTAGGCTCACGATGTCAAACGTCAAATTCCACAGCCTCTACAACTAAAGTTGAAGAATATTATCATGCTCACTATCATAGGATAGACGGAATACGGTAATACTCATCACTTGAGTTAGGTTCTGAATCATATCTATACTACTTAAATGATAAAAGTAGCCAAAACACTGTGATTACATTCTTATGACAATAAAAATGTTTGAATAATATTTGAATGAAGGT
The DNA here is from genome assembly GCA_944470395.2 of Schistosoma turkestanicum. Classification (NCBI taxonomy): domain Eukaryota; kingdom Metazoa; phylum Platyhelminthes; class Trematoda; order Strigeidida; family Schistosomatidae; genus Schistosoma; species Schistosoma turkestanicum. Next base: position 127,678 of record OX103974.1, read on the forward strand.
AGATTAGATAGATAGATGTTCATGAAAACTAGAGACCATATATAATAAACACATGTATTTTTCTATCACTCCAGAAGTAACTGTCAACTGACTGAATTTTTTCACTCTCTTCAATAATATCTGTAAGCATTCAACAAAACAAGATGTAATCTGGTATTCTTCAACATTTGTAACTACAGAAAATCCCATTTCTTTTAGTAATGGTCACGCAGTTTCAGGTTTTTCACATGTTCTCAGCAATAAAAATGTAACTTCTTTAGACTAAGTATGGTTTTTGGAAACTGAGCTTTGGACTTAACGGTTTTTTTAAAGGTTAATGATATTCTCCATAACCGAAACAGGTGACGCGAAATGTTGAACATAGAAAAATCTCACGGGAACAAGGCTGAGTAACTTTACCCGCAGATAGTTTGCAGAGAGCTTCTTTGTTGCATCGTACAATTGTCTCATGTTTCCTTCCCTTACAGACTTTTCCGCCGTTACTGTTAGATATTCCGTTTGTCAGCTCTGATTCTCTTCTTCACTTCCCTGTTTGCTTCTGTGTGTGCAGCTTATGCCTTAACTTTCTCTGCTCTTGTTCGGCCGACATTGATTGCTGCCTTCTTGTTCTTCCTTTCTTCAATTTATGCAAGAGTATCAACAGAGATCCATTCCTTGTGATGCTACTTCTTGTGACCCAGAACTTTGTGACATGTTGAAGTGATTGCCTCCTTAAACCCTTTCAAAGTGTTCTCCAAGGTTGTTTCCTCTCTGTTGAGTAGACCGTGAGAATTCTTTCAGTTTTCCAGTATCCCGAAGAAAGGACCTATTAAACTTTTGCAATGTTATCCGCCACGTCGTCCGGTGTTGCTTGAGTTTCATTTTTATTTTGACGATCAGCAAGTGGTGATCTGCGGCTATGTCATTTCCTCTCTTGGTTCTCACGTCCTCCATGGTCCCCTTGGACTTTTATTGATGCAGATATGGTCGACCTGGTTTTGAGTAGTGTGATCCGGTGAAACTCATGTAGCTTTGTGTATGCGTTTGTGTGGGAATGTTTTGCCGCCTATTACCAGTTTGTTGAAGATAAATAGGATTGAAGATCTCTGACCATTTTCGTCTTTTTCTCTCAGTTCATGTCGTCCGATGATGCATTCATATCCTGTTTTGTCCAAGCCAACTTTGGCATTTGAGTCTCCTATAGGAATGTTCAAGTGGTTTGTTGGGCATTTCTCAACAATTGACTGCAGCCTCTCATAGAATCTATCATTACAATCCTCATTATTTTTGTTGGTAGGCGTGTAGCACTGACTGATGTTCATCGTGATTATCTCGTTCTTTGTTTTGAAGCGGGCTTTAATGATCCTGGGTCCATGAGGTTCTCATCCTACCCTATGCCTTTTGTGCTTGTTTGGACAACATCAGTACAACTCCTTTTATATATGGAGCATTTTGTTCTTCACGGCCACAGTATAACAGCGTCTTTTTCGAAACTAGTCTTAGTTTTCCGACCTGCATACAACCAGGTTATATCTTTTCCATTTTTGGCAGTCATTTGACAAATGGTTATTCTAGTTTTAAAACGATTCGTTTATTTTGGTTACTACTAGTTTAAACAAACTCTCTTAATGTCATTCAAGTTCTCAATGAAATTTGAATACACCATAAAATTTATTTTTTAATAGCAGTTTTTCGATACATATAATATGTAATTAATAGGTAAGACATTTTCTATTCTGATGACATTCACTTCAAATATCTAGTTTGTGCTGAACTTTTTAAGAATCTAAAAATAATCAATGATAGATTAGATAATTTAGATTGTTTTTGCTAAAATATTTTGTGAAAAATCAATTTTCTACTAATGAATAAGCGAATCATGCTGACTATCTGTCATCTAGTTGTTATTCTCACATATTAAATGAGAAAGTCATTGAAAATCACTCAATCAAGTTATCTGACTTGAAATTATTTGTTGTGCTCTAAAATACTACTAACTTTATTAACTAGTAAGTATAATGATTGTTGTATGATGTGAATAAATTCTTTAGAGAATCAATCTACAACTTAAATCGATATTATTCAAACTCACCTAGTAGTCTCACAGTTTGAAGACTGTATTACTATCGAGCTACTCAAGCTAAAAATCAATATTCTTTACAACCAATCAGTGAGAAGTGGTGCTTGTTACATTATTGGTTTCGATTGAATTCCTACTTGTCGCAGAAATCGAACGCTCAACCTCTGGACCACTGAGCCGATGACATTCAATAGCTAACTTCGATCAATCCACGGTCTTGTGCAACTTCACCCTCGTGTCATCAGTGAGCACTGCTTCACACTCGTTAGATGTTGGCTCAGTAAGTCCAAAAGTCAAGCGTTCGCGCGCATGACGGAAGGTCCTAGTTCCGAATCCTTCAGGTATCGCGAATCGTGGATGCGCATTGCCACTGGTGAATCTCATACAAGGATTTAACGGTCATGATCTAACATTGGTAGATTTATGATTTCAGAAAGATTTAAAAGCTCGCTTGACGACAGACATGCGGAGTCCTCTATTTTTTTCATCAAACGATCAGTCAGCATTCCTAATATGTGCAAAGTGAATGGAGCTTCTTATTATTATAAGATTTGATATGGGGTCATTATTTTTCTTTTTAAAAATATATCCTTTCTATCTAGCAGAAGATACTGATCAGCTGTTTTAGTCGTTCATATGAAACCTCATGTTAGTCATCTGATGAACACAATATATCATAGAATTATTCATAAGAAATGCTGAAAATATCAGATGTTGAATACGAATGATTGAACTACAAATTTTGAATACTAACTATTCTATTAGTGTTAGGAGAAATTGCTGAAAATATATATTTTGTATTAAATTAAATGAACACAGATATATTAAAGAGATAGAAATTTTATGTAAAAATATTCTGTACGGATCCAGTTAGTCAGCAACGAGTTAGAACTTCGTAACTTAACTTTCGTTAGTTCAAGTTGCCCGACCACATTAGCACAGAGATGCAATTGTCAATTCAAATCCCACAGTGGTAGAGATAGTCAGAGTATTAACGGTGATGAAGAAGACTAGGGTTGGAAGATATTACTCAAGGAGTATGATCCTATGAAATAAACTTAAAAAGAGAAAGATAAAGGTGATGAAGAGTTCAGGAGATTAGAATTTGAGAGGAGATCAAGAGTGGATGCACCTGTGCCATGTCATTCAGAGTCTCTAACTATCGGTTACTATCATCTCGTGAACCCTAACCAGGTAGTCTACATCTATCAACGTGACTCAGTCCACTTGTCAGTGACTTTATGGATTTGTGAGATGTTTTGATTAAGCCACCCATAGCTTTCTTTCAACCTACCTTTACACCAAAAAAAAAAACGATTGCTCTTCGAGGCAATCGATAGTTAGGCATTTGTAACAAATCTCACAGCCGCCTCAACTGATGAAGTTTCAATACTTCATCATATGATCTGCCATCCTTACCTAATACCCTTGTACTAGTAACAGCATTACTTACTCACTTGTCCCAGGATATACATACGAGCAATGCTTCGAAGACACCTATGATCGGCAGCCAGTAACCTACGAATATCTTCTACTCTAACTGGCCATTTTTTGCATCCATATAGTGAGACGTAGCGAACTGATGTGCGGAATCCTCTAATAATGACGAATTAATTCACTTCAACTGACGACTAATTTGTATTTATAATTGTTTGGCTTTCATAAAAAGATTGGATTGTGAAAAGTTTCTTAAAATTTCTAAATTCGTTTAATTAAGTTTTTTAGTATCTTTCCAAGCTGGTTTACCATTCACAGATGTGTTAAGGATAAACTTCCACTCTGAAATACGCCACATCGAAGTGCATTTAAAAACTTACTTGCTCCTGTGGCGTATGTCAGGTTGTCCGGTTTCATTGAAATCATCAGTCAGTCAGTGTCAGACCATAATTAGAAAAGTCTGGAAGCTTTGAACAGCCATTTCGTCCTCCCAGTATGGGATTCATCAGCACAGTGCATCAACGACCTCCTCTGCATTTGGGAATCAAACCTAAGACCTTCAGTCTTGCACATGGCATTAATCTATGAAGTCACTGACAAGTAGACTGAGTCATGTTGGTAAATGTAGGCTACCTGGTTGGTGTCCGCGAGACGAAAGTTACCGATGGTTAGAGACCTTGAATGACATGGTTCAAAATCGTTTGCGATGGCGCATGTGCATCCCCTCTTTATACTCTCTCAAATCCTAATCTTCTGCATTGCTAATCATCTCTATCCTTCTCTTTTTAAAGTTACCTCATTTGAATTATACTTCTCGAAACATATCTTGGAACCCTAATCTTCTCCATGACAGCTGATACTTCTACTATCGCTGCCGCTACGGAATTTGAATTGACTGTTACATCTCTGTGTTGATTTGGTATGGCAACCTAAACTTATGTATTGATGTACAAAGTTCTACGTTGTAACTAATTGACGACTGTTTATCAATAGCCAGTTGATCGATCCCTTGTGTGTATTTTACTATCTTTGTGTAGGTACTACATTGGATGGTGCACGAATCGAAGTGACTTGGGCTAAACCCGCTGATAAAAATGATCATTCGAAAATCGGTCATAATTCTCAATCAATTTTAGCAATTAGTCAAAACCACAGTAATCACAATAATAATAATAATAACAATAATAATAATAATATTAGTAGTATTCATTGTAACGGTTTCCATTTACCCGGATTCATCAATTATCCCAATAATAGTAGCTCGTGTCTATCATTGGCGGCTACTCAACAACCAAGAGCATTGTCATTGATCTCATCGTCATCACCGGCAGCAGCAGCATCTTCGTCATTCATCAGTCCATTGAATACATTGACCATGGCGTCGACCTCATCATCATCATCACCACCATCCGATCTATTCATTCCTAATCTCTTCTCAAACTATGCAGCACCATTACAACAATTGCATCAGTCAAATTTGTATCCCTTCTCTTCATCCTTGCTCAATCAATCGATTTTTTCGTCAAACTCATTTCATTCACCCCATCATACTCCTCCTGCTCCTGTTCATGCAGCTCTTAGTAGTTTTCTCACACAACCAACAATGACAACAACAGTAACAACACCAACACCAACACCAACAACAACAACCAATCTACGTGATCATCATCACCATCATCAGGGTCGTCAACATTATAATACATTGTTGACCAAGCATATTGTTGATCGTCATCACAATTCACTTACATCCAACTTTTCCTCTGTCTTCTTCTCATCACCCTCACTGCCATCGTCATCGTCCTCCTCATTATTGATACCACCATCTTCATCTTCTATTCTGTCATTGATTAATCCAATGCCTACATCATTTACTGCCGCAGCTGCTGCTATCAAACAATCGAACAAGGATACCGCAGCGGCCGCCGCAACCCCCACCGCCATCCAGAATGATAATCATCATCATCATAATCAGAATACAGATAAAAATATTTTAATGCATAATCGAACCACTACTAACAAAACCTCATCAGTATTGAATCGAATTCGTTTAAATGAATTATGCAAATCACTTTCATCATCAGTGAACATTGAAAAGAATAATAATAATAAAATGCAGAAATGTTCAAACTTCGTACCATTGTTCAGCAATAATAATAATAATAACAAAAATAATAATTCAGGTTTTAATAAACAATCGCAACCTCCCTCATTATTACTGAATCCGTCCATATTGAATAAAAATGATGCATTGATGAGTTCTCCGGAAAAAAATAAGTAAGTTATTATTTTATTACTTACTGTTCAGTATTTCTCGTTAAACAATTACTCTGTTAAGAATACAACAACAGTCAGAGAAACAATACGAGCATGTTTGGGATGCGATTCTCTAGCCCGAAATTCATTATGTTGTTTGTATCGGCAATTGAATAAGTGATGGGGTATGAAGTAATTGAGTGTATTGACCGATTTACTTATCTCGCGAGTCTCATCAGTGCTGATGGTCTTATGACGGACAAAATCTTGGCACGGCTACAGAAGGTTTGATTAGCTTTTGACATCTTGCGTCACTCATGGCATAGGCGAGGTATCCGTTTGCGCATCAGTTCGCTCTGTTCGACTTTAGGGCTGCGAAAAATAGCCAGTCAGAATAGATATTCTTAGGTTGCTGATTCTCGATCATAGGTGTCTTCGAAGCATTGCTCGAGTATCGCAGGACAGCCGAGAACATAATGCTGCTTTTAAGAAACGTTGCTTAGGTAAGAGTGGCAGATAAATGGATGAAGTAATGAAACTTCATCAGCTGAGTTGGTTTGAACATATGTTGCGTATACCTAACTTGAACTGATGTAGGTATGTACTAAGTTCTACGTTGTAGCTAACTGACATAAAAACTGATGTCATTAAAGTTACATAATCTTTTTAGGGTTGAAGTTGATCACTGAAAGATTAGTGGATTATTTGAAAGAGAACTGTGTTTAGTAAGAAACTGTAATCTTTCTAAGTAGGCAGTGTCTTTCTCTCATCAGCTAGTATCGTACAGAACAATAATGGTGGTGTTTGAAATCCGCACTATTTTCACTTACACTTATTAAAAAACAGGATCCGAAGAATCTTTGTGAGATGACTTGATATTATTAGGTTAGGCTGTTTGTGCAGTTGTGAAATCAAACTATTATTGTGTTCATACAAAAAGATGAGGTGCAATTCAGTACTGAAGATTCTTGCCCAGACAGTATTCACTTACAATGTGAAATATCGACCAATTATTTTAAGGAGATTTTTTACAAACTGTAGATCACAAAATCCTTTTTTCTTACTTTCGCCACCCCTACTTGAGCATAGGCTGCCGACTAGCATCCTCCAACCCGACTCTGTCCTCTGCCTTGCTTTTTAGTTCCGCCTAATTGTTGTTAATTCTTTTCATGTCTGCCTATCTCCATTTGTCGGCTCCTGGAGCCTCTATAAAGCTACTGTCAGTCCCAAGCCTGGACGGATAAAGGGGGCAGGTGATTATGCATGGGTTTGGAAACCTAAACCTGTAGAAAACAGTAACTTGTTAAAAAAATACCATTAACCAGATCACAAAATCTATATTCTCTTGTTGTTTCGTTTTTGTCTACATTTTTCTCATGTTAGTTCTTTTCCGGCGGATCATAGTAATTTGCCAAAACATTTGTTAATTTCCAATCAAAAGAACTGGAATGAGAAATTAGTTTTCAATGTGGACAATGTTAAACCAGTGAATTCTTCGTGTCATTTCATGAATGACGGTCAACAGACAACTAGTACTACCACTACTACTACTACTGCTACTACCACTACCACTAATAAAGTAAGTTTTTTTCCTTTTCAATATTTAAACTTTGAAAGATTGTTTTCAAATTCTACTAGAAATTTTTTAAAGAAAAACTTACTAACTAATTAACTAATACTTGCTTACTTGCTTACCCACTCACTCATTCACTTACTTACTGACTGACTGACTGACTGACTGACTGATTTACTTACTTACTTACTTACTTACATACTTACTTAATTACTTACTTACGCATGTTACCCTTAATGAACAGCATAAGCCACCCAGAAGAAGTTATTTTTCTGCTTAGCGTTTTTGTTTTAGTGAGTTGGATTTCTACGGAATAGGGTCGTTAACGCTCCTCCTTTTATCCGGGTTTGGAACAACCGGCATTAACCCTAGAAAGGCTTCAGGTGGAGTTTAATGAATAACTTAATCTGTGCAAGAAGAAGAAGCTTTATTATAAGCCAATAATTCATTCAAGAACAGTTCAACTCTGTTGTAAGAATACCTGGGAAACGGTAAACACTGTTAATTCTCATGACCAAAACCAGAATACATTCATTTAAGTCAGGACTAATTTTACAACATCGTAAAAAATGGTTTACCGCAAAACAAAAATGCAAAACAAAGTTCACATAGAATAACTCTAAAACCAAATAACACTAATTATCACTACATATTGAACGAAAGTTTTATACCAAACGAAACTTACTCTTTTTATTGATAGAAAGAAATATACTGATTTCACAGTTATTCACAATTATTTAAATTAACCCTCTATTGTCAAGGGTAAAAATACATGAACAGTTCGTCTCAATCCCATGGTGCAACCACCACACGGGGTTACCTGACACCCTGATGGATCAGCAGTTACACTAGATAACATAATAAATTTCATAGTGTCACAATGAGAATATAACTAATTTCAAAAAATGTTGTTACAGTGAGATTAGAGGAAAAGTGAAATTTTCCATTAAGAACCTAGAAGCACTGGACAGCCGTTTTGTTCTTGTGTGGACTCATCAGCGGTAGTGCGCATCCACAACTCCTGTTACTGGAAGGAGGACATTAACGCCGTTAGATGACGCCAGCTCAGTGATCCAGAAGTTAAGATGTTCAGGTGCAAGACCGAATGTCCTGGGTCGGAATCCTGTCAGTAGCAGGAGTAGTGAATGCGCACTACTATTAATTAGTTATATTTTATGGTAGAGAATTCACAAAAATTAAATTCCTTTCTTATGTCAATTTATTTTGTCAATATTTAGCAATTAGTGTATACAAATAGTTTTCTCTTAAACCATCAGTTGGCATTAATTATCTTTACATATTCTGTAATAAAAATTCCATTCGAATTCAATCAAATTTTACGGTAGAAAAAATCAACCGGCAGAGCACCACCATGAGAGTTAGCTTTTTATTTGGAGATTTTTTTGCAGTAACTTTCTGTCAATTTATTTTTTCACCGAATCAACTGAATTCAACAAACAGAACTATTTGTTTACGTGAATATTTTTACACTATTGAAAATGTAGGGCAGTGTAGAACGTTCTTTAGGAATGTTTACAACAGCAAATAGCTAGCTACCTTTGACAATAACTGTTTTTCTGTGAAAAAATTTGATATTTCAATTATATATATTAATCATAATCATTGTTGTAAAAATAAAAATGTTATTTATTTTATTTTTATTCAAATGGTCAAAAAAGTTATTGATAGATATTTGTATGAAAAATGGACTTGGTCTGCCGAAATTTACTGTTTTAACACAAAGTTGTATTGATCAATTGCATGGGAATAAAATGAATTTATACATTGGACAAGTAAGTTTTAATTGACACACGGTGTAATAATGTATGATATTAATTATGTTACATTCAGTATGTGTGATGATATTGAGAAAATTTGAATAAAGATTAAAATGAAATTGAAGTTATATGTGGCTATCATTGACTGCCTTCAGAGTTAGCTTCTTATATGTCTAGTGGTTGAACGAAGAACACCAGAGAACAGTTAGGTGAGTAGAGCACTTTAAGGAGCTTTTAAATCTACCGGCCTCAATGAACCGGTCCAACATCAAAGCAGCATGCACGGACCTCTCAATCAATGATGGCCCACAAGCAGCTGAAGAGATCGGTATGGCCATCAGGCAAGTCCACAGTGGTATGGCGTCAGGACCAGAAAACATTCCAGCACAGGCACTCACAATAGATATAACAACAACTGATTAGATACTTTGCACTCTCAAAACTCAAGACAGCTATCAACTAACAGCATAATCACAATTTTCAATACAAATATCAAACAGTTCTATTGTATGGAGTGGAAACTTGAAGAATCGCGAAATCCATCAAATAAAATTTACGAATGTTTCTAAACAGTTGTCTACACAAAATACTTTGGATCCGTAATCCAGACACTATGAGCAATAACTGACTGCGGGAGACAACAAACCAGATTCCAGATGAGCACTGAAGGTGGATATGACACACATTGCGGAAATTACTCATCCGTGTCACAAGACAAGCCCTCACTTGGAACCCTCACGTTCAAAGGAGAAAAAGAAGCCCAAAAAGCACATAGTGTTGACAACTGAAGATAGACATTAAAGGAATCTACAACAGTTGGGTAGAACTGGAAAAGGTGTAGGACAGAGTAAGTTAAAGAATGCTGATCGGCGGCCAATGCTCCATTGGGGGTAACAGACATGGAAGTACTGAATGGCCGTCGAGTCCTTGTATGTGGCTTATCAGCAGTGCGTATTCAAGACTCCTGCTACTCTCAGGATTCGAACCCAGGACTTACGATCATGTAGTCAGTCAAGTAACTAACTGTCAACATGACAGTGTGAATTGTTAGCTCAGATCAATCTAGAGGATTTTGTGCAACCTCACCCATTAAACTGAGGTGGGTCACTGCCTATCTAAAACACCTGAAAAGGGTTCAACTCTCCACTAGTCATCAACTTAAATTGTTACAGACATTTAAACACAATTTCTAAATAATTTTGTTTTCCGTATCTTTTGTTTGTACAGGTTTTTCTGCCTGTTATCAATCGTCAAATTACTTCCAAGTATCCATCACCAACAGAAGAAAAATCATTGGAGTCAGTTAGTGAATTGGCAATTATTTGGCTAGCGAATTATTATTTCATGAATAATAATAGTAATAGTAATAGTAATAATAATAATAATGACAATAAAATTATCAATAATAATAACCAGAATGATCAAAACTATAATTTATCTAATTATAACAAATCAATCAATACTATCTCACCTCTTCCTTCATCTTCCTTTCATCATCCTTATCAACAAAATCCACTTTTCCATTCATCCAATCCACATAGTTTGATAATGTCCAGTATCAATAATAATAATAGTAATAATAATAATAATAATAATATTTATTCAACGATATCCTTTAATTACACTAATCCACCAAGTCTAATGAGTCCACCTTCTCCCTATTGTCATTCCTACTCATCTTACAGTAGTTCATCCCAAGTACCACCATTCAATAATCAATTTACCACAACAGATAATACTATTACTACTACAGTAGACGAATATCATCATCATGGTAAACATTCACTTATGAATATGATGTGTGATTCAAATCAAACTCACTTGATGAAATCGTCGTCAACAATGTCGACTGATTTATTAAACATGGATTCCAATTATCACAAAAATACTACTCATCGCGATAATATGAATAACAATGATGATTTGATGATTTATAACTCAGGTGATTGTTGTGTTTTTTTTATGATTTCCAATTCCTTTGGTTCAATATTTAGACTAATTAAGGACGTGTTAGCTGGAAATGTGTAATTGCATGTGATGTGGTTGTGGAGACTGTTAAGTTACACATTTTGAAATGATGAGTCGATCAATGTTAGACTACTATTAGAAATCTGGAAGCACTGGACTACCGTTTCACCCTGGTATGGGGGGGCTCAGTGCGCATCCATGACTAATGGAGCCCTCAGGATTTGAACACAGGACCTTTGGTCTTGCGCGCGAACGCCTAGCACTTGGACCATTGAGCCGGTGTCTAACGGGTCTAATGTCTAGCTTCGATCAATTCACGGTCTTTCGCAACCCCATACATTGTCTTCGGTATTTACCGTCTACACCCGAACAGGGCAGTCCAGTGCTTCCAGGTCTCTATTAGTGGTCTGACATTGATCGATTCATGATTTAAATGTGTAATTATTGTAATTATTACTATAAACGACTGTGACTGCATTGCTAGTTCTTTCACTCTCACAATGGAAGGAAGGGGTTAGAAAATGTTATACTTCACCTTACCACACGAAATTCCCTAGCAGAGCATACACACTGACGATATCGCATAAAAAAGCCATGCGCAACCTATTCCAAGCAGTTGTCTGCTTGGTTTGCTTGGATCTTCGGTTTGCACTCCAAAGTCCCTTATGAAATAAATACGCTTTCATGGTGTGGACAACCCAAAATTCAGATCCACTTATTCCTAACAGCACACGCGATCCAACTTGACAGAGGTTATATTCGACCTCGACAGTTAGAGACTTAATCAGACAGATACAACACAGAACTTCGTACGTAAGTACGTCAGTTCAGGTTGACATGCCCCATGAGCACAGAGTCGCAACTGTCAGTTCAAATCCAACAGTGATAGCTATAATAGAAGTATTAGCAGTAATGGAGAAGATCAGGAAGCGAAGATATGATTTGAGAAGCATAACTCAGTATGATAAATTTAGAAGGAGAAAGATAGAGATTATGAGGAATGCAGAAGGTTAGAATTTCATAGAACACAAAGAGTGGATGCACCTGCGCCATTGCAAACGATTTTCATCCATGTCATCCAAGTTCTCTAACCAACGGTTACTATCATCTCGCAGACTCCAACCAGGTAGCCTACAACTGCCAACATGGCTCTGTCCACTTGTCAGTGGCTTCACGGATTTGTGCCATGCTTTTGGTTTGGCCGCCCTTATCTTTCTTCCAACCTACTCCTACATCACAAAACAAAGCTCGTCGAGGTAGTCGGTGGTTAGGCATACGTAACACATGTCTAACCATCTCAACTGATGAAGTTTAACTACTTCACTTATTGATTTGCTGTCCAAACCTAGAACTCGTTTCCTAACGACATCATTGCTTATACGGTTGTCCCACGATACACGAGCAATGCTTCGGAGATATCGATGATCGAAGACTAGTAACCTACGAACATCTTCTACTCTTAACGGCCAAGTCTCGCATCCGTACAGTAGGACGGAGCGAACTACTGCACAGTACACTCGTCCTTTAGTTAGCAAACGGATATTTCACCTACGCCATAAGTGACGCAGGTTGGAACAATCAGGGATCGAGACCAGTCGGATGGGATTACGTCCAGTTCCCAGATTCTACCAAAGATCTCAGTCAACCTAGCTACTAATACTAGACCACCATCCTTAAATATCTCAGGGGTCAGTCTATCAGGACCTGCAGCTCGCCCTCGCTTCACATTTCCTAATGCTTTCTCAACTTTGTAAAGACTAGGGGTACTTACGTCGGTTTGCCATTCAGGCTGACTGGAGTAACCGAAGAGTGGCTCGAGACCAGTTGAACTGATCCCTAAAGTGTTCTGCCCATCGATCCAGTCTCCTGGATTGAGATTGGATAATAGTCCCATCATTTTCCGAGATAAAGACTTAATCAGTCAAAGCAATAGATGAATGATGTTCACTGTAATTGACTGATACACACTTTGTAAGATAAAATGAATCAAAATGATTCCTTTGTTTTAATAATCTTTATTTTTTCTTTTTTTTAAAAAATTTTTCAGCACTTTTCTATGATGATGACGATGATGATCACAATAATACTACTAATAATGATAATCATCATATTCATATAAATTCTCCTAATTCAAACAATTTCTTTCTCAACAACAACATCAATAACAGATTTAATTATATCAATAGTGAATTGTCGTCAAATGTCAATTTTTTTAATGAGAACAATTTAAAATTCAATCCGTTTGTTATTAATTCTGATATTGTAAACACTTCACCGTTTGTTGTTTCGTTAAATTCATCTACTACTACTACTACTACTGTTACCACTACTACTACTGTTACCACTACCACTACTACGACTACTACTACGACTACTACCACTTCGACAACGACTATTAGTCATATTAATAATACTAATAATCATGTGAAATTATCTGTTGTACCAATAAATCATGGTGTTATAATAAATCAGGACAATACTACTATAACTACTACTAATACAACTACAACTACAAATACAAATATTTAGAAAAAAAAGAATATGAAAAAACTTTTCCAAAAAAATTAAATTGTCTCTAATTAATTAATTAATTAATAAAATGAAAAATTAATTTTATTTTAAAAAGAAAAAAGTTAAAAACTGATTATTATTATTATGATTATTATGATTGTTATTATTATTATTATTAATGTTGTTTAAATATTCTTTTCCAAAAATTGAACATTGTTGAACATTGAACATTATTGAACACTGTTGAACATTGAACACACTGCGCTAAAACCACCATGATTATTATTATTAGTATTATTTGATCTTGTTAATAAAATCACAGACAGACAGAGAAAAACACATCATCAATCAGAGATATCAATTAATTATTGAAAAAAATTTATTATTGGTTAAATTCTTCTTCCTCATGTCCTTAATTAGTGAATTAATTAATTAATTAATTTGTTTTAATAATAATAATAAATTGTTAACATTGATTTTTTACCCGCCATAATGTGAAATGCAATGAGTACAATTTTAAAAAAAAAATTCTGATTTTTTTGCTATGTGTGTGTTTATATGATCAATTTTTTGGTTTTATCTAAAAAAAAATCATAATTCAATGTTGTTGATTATTATTATTATTATTGAATGAATAATTTCTATAAATAAATAAATCATTTAATTAATTAATTATAATTAATTAATTAAATAATTAGTAATATAATTATATGTTGTTCTTTATTTTCCATTGTTCCCTTTCACAGTATTTATGTATTTTTTTGAAAAAAAAATGGAGACTAAGACTGTAGAAATGAGATTTTACACATAAAATAGTACGGAGTAAAGATATGTATGTAAATAAGTAAGTAAGTAAGTAAGTAATATGATACAGTTTGCCTTACTCTCTCTCACATCACCATATGTACTTGCAATAGTGAGTAAGTAGTATCTGATATTTCTAACCGTAGGTAGTAGTAGTGTAGTGAAGGAGAACACAGGTGAGGGTAACCGGATTGTATTTAAAGAAAATTACAGAGTTACTCAGTAAAATAGGAAAACCATATCGTAAACGGTTAATTTGCAAATGTTCAACCCATCATCAATCCATTGTCTGACATTTCACTCACTATTCATGCGTTTCATACAAATTCCATTGTGTTCCCACTCTTCCTTTCTCTTGATCTTCCCCCATCTTCTGCTGCCAGACATTACGTTTACACTTACGTCACATACTACTTATAAGTAGTGCGCACCACAGGTCTATGCTTTTTTTCCATTAAATCGCTTTGTATGTATACGAGAATTAGGGCGCACTACTTATAATTGTAGTAGTTGGACGCCATATCAGTCTGCAATTATTAGCCTAGACCAGTCAATACGAAATGACTTACTTAAGCCTGTGATCCGTACGCCGCCAAATAGCGAGTTATTTTTAAAATTAACGTTTTTGTTCTCGTGAGTTTGATTTCTACCGGGATGAGGTCACTAATACCCAATGTCCATCACTCTCTTTAATCCGGCATTGGAACAACCGGCAGTAACATTAGAAGGGCTCCAAGCGAAGATATTTCATGACATTACGTTTGTAAAATGAATCGTTGTTTTTAAGGAGTAACCAACGTATATATTACTATAGGCATGGACAATTTTTAATAGAGGCGTGAAAAACAGTAACAGAAAAATGTATTTAAAACAATTAGTCCCTTTTATAAATTTTGATAGAACAGTGAGAAGACGTAATTGATTCGAAAAATGTGATGTATTTGCGCTATACATTTCGAACAATCGGACTTTGCAATCAAGGGTCATGGAACATGTACCTAAGTGGCTTCAAATTCAGTTAACGTTGTAGTGAACGAGAACACAGGTGGGGCAACCGAATTGTATTTAACGGAAATTACAGAGTTACTCAGTAAAATAGGAAAACCATATCGTAAATCGTTCATTTGCAAAATGTCAGTTCATCATATCGAACTGGACTGTTCCTGTTGCAATACATCAATCCATTGTCTGACATTTCACTGTTCATGCGTTTCATACAAATTCCATTGTGTTCCCACTCTTCCTTTCTTGATCTTCCCCCATCTTCGGCTGCCAGACATCACGTTTACACTCACGTCATATACTACTTACAAGTAGCTCGCACCACAACGTCAGATGAGCCGATTAGCGTCGGAAATAGAAAACCATGTTCATCGATCGCAAAACACATAATTGAGACAGGGCATGGGCTTAACATGAAGACATCCTTCAAAAGTGAATAGAAATGTTGAAGGACGAATTTCGAGGTTTATGGAGACCTTGGCTATTAGAAAATTAAAACTCCCCTTACGTGTGCAGAAACAATTTGTCATAACCTTGAATTTACCTTGGTAATCTTTAAGCCTAGGGTGTAATGTGACAATTTTCCTACCCCTTCTTATTCTTTTCATATTACGTTAATTTTCTCTCTCCTTTATTTACAATTATCACCCTATGTCTCTATTTGAACTTTTATTTAATTGGCCTTTTATTCATCTTCATATAAAATGCCTTGACTAGTAAATATAATTGACCAGATTGTTCGAAATGTATAGCGCAAATCAGATAAATTACGTCTTCACACTGTTCTATCAGAAAAATGTATGTCACTTAAATATGAATGTTTGGAAACCATTCTTCACTTTGTGATAGACAAAATCAATTGCTCAAGGTACCTTGCTTTTGATAGCCAATGATATCGGTAGTTATGTATTCGAATAATATATTTTAACAAATTTAGCTAGCCCGTTAGCAATAGATATTCTCTCTTTTAATAGTACGAACCTGTGTGAGTAAACAGTTCACTCAGCTGAGAATTGTTGGGGACGTTAGATCCCCAGAACACACTTGGAAAAGGTCCTAATTTTGTATTTATATTCTGAAATTTTGAATTTTTATGCTTTCGCGCCGAAAACGCTAATTTGACCTTCAGCTTCCATTTCCTATTCGGGAAATCCTTGATTGTCATTGGTTGATGGATTATTTTAGTACATCGTTTTGTGGCTCATCAAGGACGTTTCATCATTGTGTAAATAAGCTTGAGTTGTATGCTTGTGGACCTCGTACATTCTGGATGTCTGTGGAATACATTTCTGTACTTCCTACTTAGAATTCTTCCTTTAGTTAGTTAGGTCTTGGCTGATTCGAATGGCCTATGGTGTCTCTGAATAACTGATGTTCGTTCCGTTTACCGAGAAAGGGAAACTCGTAGTAGTTCGTGCGTATTAGAATAATATTAACGCTCTAAACATTGTATGAAACCTGTTCATTGCTCGTATGTTGTTGTAGCGCTATTCTAAAATAGGGAGCACAATATAGTTGTCTGTTCTGTCTCATTCATGACTATAATAAGTCTCTTCAGTAAAAGGATCGCTTTTATGCGTAAATTTAAGCGATCGAATCTGTTTGCAAAAATATTTCCACGTTCAACTTCAAACCATGAAGACATTTTAGATTCACTACTGGGAAACTAATTGATCCCTAGTTTCATATCAAGTTCTGTTGGTTCTTTCTTGTAATTTGATTCTTAAAAAACGGAACGGAGAGCCACGTTGGTAGGTGTAGACTATGTGTTTGGGTTCCGTGAGACAATCGTGGTTGTTAGTTGGAGACTGTGAATGAAATGGCTCAAAATCGTTTATGATAACGAAGGTACATCCGTTCTTTGTGTTCTCACAAATTTGAATATTCTGAATTCTTCATCACCTTTATCTTTCCTTTTTTTAAATTTATTTCACTGGATTATACGCCTTGAAAAATATCTTTGAACCCCTAATCTTCTCATTTACCACTAACTCTGATACAAACAACCTCTACCACTAGAGAGAATTATTTCTGCTACTGTGAAGTATAACAACTTGAACTGACGTACGAACGTGCCCACTTACGAGAAGTTCTACGTTGTAGCTGACTGAGAATGACTGATAATCCTTTATCAAAATAGTTGTATAGATCAAGTAAGCAGTCTAGTTAGCTTAAAAACATATCACAATAAAGTATTTCAACTTTTTAATTAGTCAACATATAATCTATCTGCAAGATCACTGAAGTTGAGTTATCTCTAGAATTTACTGAACACATTCACATTTTACCTCATAAATTAACCGGGATCATTCCCATGAAACTATACAAAGCATTATTACTGCAGTGAATTTAAGTAATACGAAATGACCTTGAAACCATAAATGAATCATTCATTGTTAGACGACCCTTAAAAACCTGGAAGCACCAGATGGCCGTTTCGTCCGGGTATGGGACTTATCAGTGGCAATGCGCATCCACGACTCCTACAACTTTCATGATTGGAAATCAGGACCTTCGGTCTTGCACACCAACATCTAACCTCTGGAGCAGTCCAGAGGAACAGTCCAAAGACAGGCGATCTATGAATCACTAACTAAATCATGGTGCTTTTGAAGTACCGTTTTTCTCTCGAGATAAGTCTTACTATTTGTATGATACATGAAACAGTAGATATTTCTGTAATCTTTTATTTATTCTATTCGTATAAATTACTGTTACAAACCATTTTTTTTAAATTAAAACGGCGCTTAACTTTTGCCAAAACAGTTTCATTGTACACAAACAAACACATACATACATACATACATACATAACACAAACAGATGAGAAAGAAACATGAAAATTGAAATCCTTCACCAGAAAAACAAAAACAACGGAAAAACTTGTCAACTCATACACTCTAAAAAAACACAATTCATTCACAGATGAAACCAATAAAATTGAGATGATAAAAGAACAAAGTTAAGTGGTACACATCCTGCCTGACTGAATGTGATCAAGTTCATCACAAACTATCTCATCAGGAGAAATTTTTTTTTTCAAATGAAGTTTAAAACTTTTACATAATCTATAGAAGAAGCACAATAGACAATGGAATTATAAAACAATATATATCAGTGAGATTTATTAAAATGAATTATTTTAAAGAGAAGAGTTGACAGTAGTTAGTTAGTTAGTTAGTTAGTTGGTTGGTTTAGTCATCGGATGATTCTCAATTAAATTCGGAATGTTTGTCACACAATTGATTCTTCATGTTTCATTCAATGTCATTGTATCATTCATTCTATGCCGTTGCTTTGATTCTCATCGTTTAATTTTAACCATTTCAATTCGGTACTTTTCACACGATTATGTTTATTCTCAGCTTTTTGTTTTAAACTATAGTATAAGAATTGTAGAGCAGCAAATATGGTAAGAATCATTTTACCATTCAAATCTCTAAGATGTTCCGGTAGGGCGAATACTCTAGCTCCAGCTTTACGACAACATGAAATAGCATATTGACATAATGACAGATCGTCATTGTTTCCTTTTAACCAAATTTCTTCATTTGTCGAATTCGGTTTAATTTGTTCAAGTAATTGAATGATTGGGATACCATTACTGAGAGATGGATCGCGGAAACTAGTGATTGTTTTAGCCTTGGCTGCAGTCAACTGTTTATTGACCCATGCCAGAATATCTTTATCTTCACGTGGTACTTCTGCACCATTAGCAACCTAGAAAAAATGAATGAATAGAGATTTTCAAGGGTACATTAGTCAAAAAAAAGATATTGATTATTTTTCATGAAAATGTTTAAGGTATGATTAGTTTCACATGACATCATAATATGAAGTATACCCATAGCTATCTTATCTCCTTCATAAGCTGTGTTCAGTTAGCATATTATTCTTCTCTGATTAGTTTGGAATGGAGTCGTGTAAAAAAAGGTAGAACAAGGCTTAATGTACGTTACTCTATTGAAATCATGAATCACAATCATTGTTAGACTAGCGTTAGAAACTTGAAAGCATTGAACGATAGTTTCGTCCTGGTATGGAACTCACCAGCAGTGTGTATCTACGACTTCTGCTACTCATAAGACCACTGAGCTGATCGACATTCAGCGGTGTGAATGTCTAACGCAAATCCATCTAGGGGATTTTGCGCAACCGCAACCACTTGTCTTCGGTGGAATACTGCCTACCTACACCCTGGTAGGTCACTAGCTGCCCACATGCTAGCAAACTAACCGCCGAAACCGTACAAAGTACGATCCTGGCGTTTCAGAGCGTACACAACATCCATAGCTGTCACTGTCTTCCTCTTAGCATGTTCTGTGTAGGTGACTGCATCACGGATCACGTTCTGCAGAAACACCTTCAGAACACCACGAGTCTCCTCGTAGATCAGTTCGGAAATTCACTTCACACCACCACGGCGAGCAAGGCGGCGGATGGCAGGCTTCGTGATGCCCTTGATGTTGTCACGTAAGACCTTGTGATGTCTCTTCGCTCCACCTTGGCCTAAACCTTTACCATCTTTTCCTCGACCTGACACATGTTCTAGATTGATGCACAATTAGACTTGCCAACCAACACTCGATAATTTTATTCACATCCTGTTTACATAATTTTCAAGGCATTTATCAATATCTTTAGTACGATAAAAGAGACATGAATAAATTTGCTCATTCAATCTGTTTAATTTTATTGCTTTTTTTCTATAATGAGAATGATCAAATGATTTTTATCAAAATTTCTTGTTTGCCAATTCTGTTTAAACATAAAATTACATGATCAAACTTGTAAATCAGATACAGTTTGATTTGTATTACAAATCGTGCCAATATTCTTGCACAAACAGTTGATGTTTTAATGATAACACATTTTTGGCATAAACAGTGTAGAAGTTTCGGAATTATTAATAAGTCGATAATAATCTCTAATGAAAAGGAATTGCTGTTTTGTATTACGGGGTTGTGAAGATTGTTAAGTTACACATTTTTGAAACCATGAATCGATCAATGTTAAACCACCATTAGAAACCTGGAAGCACTGAAACACGGCTGTTTCGTCTTTGATTGGAACTCATCAGCAGTGCGCATCCACGACTACTGCACCCCGCAGGATTCGAACCCAGGACATCCGGCATTGTGCGCGAACGCCTAACCATCGGACCACTTAGCCAGTATCTAACGGTGTTAATGTCTAAATTGATCAATTCACGGAGTTGCGCAATCTCATACACAGTCTTCGGTAGTTACTGTCTTCACCCAAACAGGTTGAACTTCACTGGTCACGTCTTCCCACTAGAACTCAGAGAAGATTCCTCACCAAGCTAGTCACTAGTGAGAACACTTAAACCAAGTTTTTATCTTTCATGATAATAATCATCAGAGTTCAACATTCATCTAGGATATGCACAATAACATTACTGACATTAAAGTGATTTACAGTGATACTATCATCAACATAGTCAATCTCTGAACATGATATTGAACAACGGAGAAATAAAAACCAATCATGTTTGATCTCAGTTATCCTCGGTGGTGTGTAGTAGTAGTAGTAGTATAGATTGTACGTGTCTACGAAAAGCACAAATCATGTAAATCATAGTACAGCAAGGTGAACAGTGATGAGGTTAGACGTTAGATAAGAGGTAAGAAAATGAAAAACGTTTTGCTGGAGTTATAAATTTGATGTTAGAGACAACATGTACTGCGTATGCTAAATCACGGCCAGGATAAAGGAGGATGGTTGGGCATTAGAGGTTTGTGACCTCATCCCGGTAGAAATTCAACTCGCTAAAAAAGTGAGAACCAGAAAAATAATTCGCCGTTCGGCGACCTATGCTCCATTAGGGGTAACAGGTGTAAGTAAGTCAGAACGTAATTGAGTGAGTAAGTAAGTAAGCAAGTAAGTAAGTGAGTAGGTATGTAACCACAGTTTACCGAAACAAAAGTATTAGCCTATTTAACGAGTTATTCAGTTGAATTACAACAATCTCAACTTCATTTTAATCAATTCAAAGATATGATGTGATAAAGTTTAAAAAAATATAAAACATTAAATTAATCATACATAACAAAAACCTTACTTCAACCATTAATTTAAATACATATGCATGCATTAGAGTGAAACAAACGCCTAAAATTAATTTTTGATCACGTCTTTGTATATCTTCACCACTGACATTGACAAAACGTATATTAATTGATCGTGCGGAATCAACCACAAGATTACAATTTCCAGTCTCTTGAAATAAACGTCGTTTTGTATCGAATTCTGTTACAGCCAATGACCAATCCACTGTGTTGGGTTGAATTTTATCAATTAATTGTAACAGAACTAATCCATTACTAAGATCAGTGTATAAATGTGTAATATACGGTTTAACACCAAGTGAATTAATCCAATTACGATAGGTTCGTTCTTCCAATGTTTCACCTTCTATGACTACATCACCATCTTTTGTATCCAATCCTGGATGCATATTGAATAAGGTAGCAAGAAAAGCTAAATTCAATCGATCACGATTATCATTGTTTCGATCACCAGCTAGAAAGATATCTTCCGGTGATGGAAGAAATGGTGTATTCAACAATTCTGCATTATTCAATACATTATATGCTCGTTCTTTACGACAAGTTGAATTTAAAATTTCTTTAGCTGACATTAACTTAAATCGTTTATCTGGTGGAGCTATCTGCTCGATTAAATGTGAATAAACAACGGAATCAGCTAAATCGGTATTCAAATTTGTAATACGTCTATCACAACCAGCTCGTAACAGATGATAATTCACCCAACGCATTAATAATTCTTCAGGTTTTAATCTAGCTAAATCTTCAGCTGTTTCACCATCATGCAACAATGCTATCAATTCTTTATGTTTATTCAATGTGATTGTATCAACTACACCACGACGTATTAATTGCCAAATTAATCCAAGTACAATATGTCGTTTGCCTTGCATAATATCTTCCGGTCCAGTATTCACTACACAACAACCAATTGATGCAGCAGAATTTACTGCCAATGTAAGATTTTCATGTACCTGAAATTATTCAAAATGAAATGAAATGAAATAGAATAAATAATGATGCAAAAAAAAAAATGCTTAGTATGTTCAGGAGGCAGTTCTCTCTGTTAAAAATATCGATCGCTTCACGATTCACATGCATCAACACTCTCCCTAACTAGTGAAGTATTTGAGCGTGTTGATCATTTCACTTATATTGGGAGTTTCTTATCAGTGCTGATGGTATGATGATGTTTGACGAAATCGTAGTACGGATACAGAAGGCTTGATTGGCTTTCGCTAACTTGCGTCACTCAAGGTGTAATAAGCTAGATATATGTTTGCTAAACAAAGGATGGGTTTATTTACTATGCGGCAGTTTGCTTTGTCGTACTTTATGGCTGCGAAACATTAACGGTACGAGTTGAGGATATTCGTAGGCTTTTAGCATTCGATCATTGGTGTCTTCGATGTACTGCTCGTATATTCTTTGCACAATTGGATAAGAAATGCAGTTGTTGAAAAACGAGTTCTTGGTAAGGATGAAAAATCAAGTGATGAAGTGCTTCATTTTCTTCAGTTAAGATGGTTGGGACACAAGTTACGTATGTCCAACCACCGACTGCCACAAAGAGCGATGTTTTGTGGTGTGGGGTGAGGTTGGAAGAAATCTAGAGGCAACCAGATCAAAACATGCCATGAATTCATGAAGTCACCGACAAGGTGTAGGCGTAGACTACTTGGTTGGGGTCCGCGAGATGATAGTAACCGGTGGTTAGAGACTGAATGGCATGGCTCAAAATCGTTTACAGTGATGCAGATGCCTCCGTTCTTTGCGTTCTATAAAACACTAAACTCAACTGTTTGTCACCTTTAACTTTCTCATTCTAAGTTTATTTAAATAGATTCTACTTCTTGAATGACATCCTCGAAACGTAATCTTTCTGATTTCTGCTCATACTTCTACTACCTCTACCGTAATCGGATTTGAAATGACAATAGCATCTCTGTGCAAATGTGGTCGGGCAATTTGAACTGATGTACGTGCATGCAAAGTTCAACGCTGTAGCTGACTGACTAATACTACAAGTTTTACTCCATGAGCAATGCATTCAAATCCAGATGATGGTAGCGTTGAGATTGTGAAGATTGAGAGCTAAGACTGTCACAACTAGTTGACGATAAATTCAAGCCAAAAATTTAAAAACATTGTCTAATCTTACTTGTTTGTTCAAGCTAGACACAAAAATTTAAACTGTAAATCACTTCATATTCTAATTTAAACAAGCTAACTATATCAGTTAGTAGTTTCAAAGTTGTTGAAATTTTGAAACATTCTTTAAATGATATTAATCATAATGGTGATTTAGTCAAATAGGAAAGTGATTACTACATACAACATTCTCTAGAATGATTAATAAATATTCTTTTAAATCAAACTCCTCCAGTCTTTCTATCTTATGTGTAACAGCAAATGCAGAAGAAGACGGACAGTGTAGAAGAAGTAGACGTCAACATATCTGCAAGGAGAAGAGCAAGATTCTCCCATACAAAAACACATCATTCACCAATCAAATCACCGGTGATGGATAAGCTTCGGAATATATGAGAAACGTTTACATGCATCGGGACAGTATCAGTGATAGACGAGATGAATCTGATGACGATGTAAACACGCGGATTTGGTTAGGCAAGGGCAGCATTTCTACAATTCAAGAACATCTGGAACTCAGAACAGCTATCAACAAATAAAACAGTTTTAACGGAAGGCTGGAGAACTACATCTATGCAAGATACTGTGGATCCGTTGGCAAGATACTACAACCTACTATGAGAGAAAACAAACCAGACTCCATCAGAAGAAGAAATCAGGAAGAAGCTTTGAAAGTGGATAGATTACACATTGAGGAAAGCACCCAAATGTGTCACAAGACAATTCCTCACTTAGAATCCTTATGGTCAAAAGAAAAGTGGAAGAAGACAGAACACTTTACCGAGAGAAATGGAGACAGACATGATAAGAATGAACTATAATTGGACAGAACTAAAAAGGACAGTTTAGTACAGAGTAGGTTGTAAAATAATGCTGGTCGGTGACCTATATGCTCCAATTATGCTGACTGATATGCAGCGGTATAGTTTTGATCAAAGCTACTTTATTGTATGTAAACAAGGTGATTAGTTTATGTCCGATTATGTCATCACTAAACAATCTCTTCACACACACACACACATACATACCTATATATATATATGTATACAAGCTACCATATAACTTGGATACTGTCAGTGATGCGATGATGTTGTCAAGACTAGTTTATTGACATTTTCACTGTTATGTTATTTATTTTATGTAGGAATTTTGTAGAATTCTGACCTCTTCAACTGATTCTACTCAGATTTGCACACGTGAACTACTACATAGATTTGTACACAAACTGTTAATATAACTTTGAATATATATATATATATATATATATATATATATATATATATATATATATATATATATATTAAATATCTCTAAAATCATAGAAATATTTACATAAACTATACTATTCTCTCAATTATAAATATACACACTATTATTTATTAGTATTGTTTACGACAAAGAGAAAAAAGGCGTCATCATGATTAGTACGTTTTATATCAGAGTAGTTGTTATTTATATATATATATATATACTATAGTTATTATGATTTAACGCTACGCATATAATGTTCACTTGTAGGACTGATTGTGTCTATCATTGATAATACTTATTACTATGATGATTGTGAGTTGCTTGTAAGTAGTTAGTTAGTTGAACACTTCAAAGTACGCTTTCTGTCATTTTTTTTTCTGGTTAGTCAAGAGAATACGACATTCTTGTGTGGTTATTGATTTCTGGTTGAGTGCAAACCTACGTGAACTGTGTGCGTACCTGTGTGTGTGTGTACACGTACTGCTGGTCTACGTGCTTTCTTTTCAGTTTGATCGATCAATATCATCTTAACTATTCAGCATACTTCCATTATCTCGTAACATTTTTTTTTAAAAAGTTGTACATTCTTCTGTCTTCTCACTATTATCAACTCATCAATTATTTGATAAAGTCGAGCAAATCACACACACAAATCGAGACACATTCATCAAACACACTGACCACAACATGCGCTTATACAAACTAACGAAAAATCAATAAACACGTAGCATGTTAATTTTCTCATGCATTCATCAATTTTGCAAAATGATTCGTTTTAAAATATGAAAATAGAAAATGCCTTTGATTGAATTCTAAAGAGAATTCTTACTGAATTTTTTAATACTTACAAACTTAGTAACTTACTAACTTGCTTGCTTATTTACGCCTGTTAGCCAGCTCTAATGGAGAACTTGGGTCGCTGACCAACACGAATCAGTTTTTTCTAGTTTAACGAGTTAGATTTTTACCAGATAAGCTTGCTAACTAACCCTCAATGTCTAACGCTCCTCTCTTATCCGGGATTCGGACCGGCAGTAATACATTTCTAATGTAATATAATAAATTGTAGTTGCTCGAAGTGTTTTGAATAGTTCTCTTCAGTGACTTCACATTCAGTTACATTGATATTTACTTAACTGAATAATAACTCCGCCTGGAGCCTTTCTAGGATTACTGACACTTCAAAGCTCAGATAACGGAAGATAGTTAGGAATGGGGTTAGCGACTTCATCTCAGTAGAAATCTAACTCACTAAAACACTAAAGATAACCAGAAAAATAATTCACTGGTCGGTCAAAGGGCTTATATTCTCCATTACGGTTAACAGGCATTAGTAAGTAAGTAATTAAGTTATTCAGTTGAGTATAATACGAAACAGAATGAGAATCTCAGCTTCAGTTAGATTGTGTGCTGCTAGTTGACCATTTGTTAGCAAAAAAGGTTATCTATCCGACTTTCAGTGAAACTGAAGTGCGTGCATCCACTGTTATTATAACTGGGGACGTAACTGTTAGATTATTTCTATTACCACTAAACACTGAACAATATTGATTGAAAACACAGCTCTATCGCTTGTTTTAGTTAGTTTAGCTTGGCTTTTATATTAGAAAGCTAAAAACAATTCAGTCATAGTCTATGATACTAAATTTAGCTGTGAAAATTAGACAAAATATCAACTGAAATTTATGTGTAGGCTAATATCAGTCATCACCGTAATTAATATTGTTATTATTATTATTATTATTTTTATTAGTAGTAGTAGTAGTAGAAGTAGTAGTAGTGTGGTGCGAGCTACTTATAAGTAGTATATGACGTGAGTGTCAACGTAATGTCTGGCAACAGAAGATGGGGGAAGATCAAGAAAGGAAGAGTTTGAACACAATGGAATTTGTATGAAACGCATGAATAGTGACAATGGATTGTGATGTTTTGCAACAGGAACAGTCCAGTTCGATATGATGGAATGATATTTTGCAAATGAACGATTTACGATATGGTTTTCCTATTTTACTGAGTAACTCTGTAATTTTCGTTAAATATAATCCGGTTGCCCCACCTGCGTTTTCAAACAAACACTTTGAGCTTATCCAGCATGATAAATATATCCGTGTTAGTGGGTCAAGGTGTTATTTAGATACATAGTTTAATCATTACTAAACGATAACACAAGTTTAACATTAATAGAAAGTCAGTAAAAGTCTAATCTGTTTGAACTACTAAACTTGACTTATAGCTAATAGAAACTTCTTCACTTAATCCGGAATGAGATTGTTTTCATCAATGGCACTAAGTTATCGCGGCGTTATATCGCTTACGGATTGCAAACTGAAAATCCTCATCATCTCAAGACTATCATTAGATACCTGAAGTCACTTGACGGCCGTTTCGTCGTAGCATATGGGACTCACCAGCACTGTGCATCTGCGACTTTTGCTACTCGCAGGATTCCAACCAAAGATCTTCAGTCTTGCGCTCGAATGTCTAACCTTTGGACCACTGGGCCTACATCCAATTCTGCCCAGGTTTCTTGTAATAGTCTAACAATGCTTGTGATTCATGATTTCACTAATCATATCTTTACAAAAACCTCACTAATAAATTAACAACTATTAGGTTAACCATATAATACCAATTATTTAGATTATCATACTAACCAAAATCACACAAATAACGCCATGTACTTTTTTTTAATGCGTAATTTTGAAGGTTTGTTTTTTAAATTAGGTCGTATGACTACTAAATATCGCATTCATGTATTCAATGATCTCTAAATTAACTGTCTGTAAAAATGGTTGACAAATTTCAACTGAACTACATACACATTAAACTAAACAAAAACCATATCCTGTAAACTGTTGGCATTTTTATGTATGTCTATATAGTATTCTAGGTCTTTGCATAACATTGACTGTTGACTGAATAAAAATATGAAATTTTCGTAGATACACAATAAACAATCATAAACATGTGTAATTTGAAACCATTTAACAAATAAATAAATAATTTGATATTTTACTGGTTTATAATAAACCTAGCAATGACCTTGACAGTATTGATCAAGTTTTTATAAATGATCATGTTTGTTTGGACAAAATATGTATATACAATTTAGGTCTACAGACTAATCACTAATCACTTGATAAACTTATTGTTAACCCTTTAAATATTATTAGGTGTAATCACGTTTTTTTGTAAACAGTAATATTAAAACTTAATCAGTACAATATCATGTGTAGTTGTCGTTGAGCTGCATGCAGGTTGTGGCAGGGGTTAGTGATGCTAACTAACTGTTCTAGTGTTAAAACTCAAATATATGTGAATCGGTCATTGAAAGTCGAATAGGTTAACTGTTAAACCAACAGATCAACTGTGTTCATTTGCGTAATTTCAAGCACATAAACCATCCAACGACGTTTTTTTTAAAGCTATTCCTAACTCCTACTGGAGCCGTTCCAGGGTTACTGTCGGTCCGAAAGCAGGATAAACGAGAGGACCTATGCATAACGGGTTAGTGAACTCATCTCGGTAGAAATCCAACTAACCAGAAAAATAATTACGGTAGTCAGCTGCCTATGTTCTTCATTAGGTGCAAGAGGCATAAGTAATGTATTTTTGTGTACTAGTTCATCAGTTAATGTCTAGTTAATATTAGATCCTTAATAAAAATTGAATTTTATCAATAAAGAAGTGATTGTGTGATGATTAAACTATGTGGAATAGTTAAACTATCAATCAGTTTGAGAAAAAAATGTTGAATTTGAAATAAAGCATTACATTTTCTTTGTAACCCAAATAACTTCAAGCATTTATTGGAGATCATCCAACCAGCTAGTGATATTTTAGTTCAGGGGTCTGTGAAGATACTTTATTTATCTTGTTCTTATAATCAACAAAAAGATCAAGGTCACACGATATAATAAATATTTAAGTGGACTCCACAATCAATTTCTGTTCAATAGTGAATTGTAAATAATAAAATGTTTCACTTTAAACTTTCAGTTAAAATAAAATCAGTTAAACATGACAGAATCAACGAAATTCATCACTGTGAATCAATTCTTGATAAAAACTAAAACTGTAGTTTTACAGAGGCGAGATTCTTATGTTCCCTGATCTTCACTACTTAACGATATGTTCCACTGTTTGATGATTGTCAGGTCTTCAATATAGACCAGTTCAAACGATTCAGTTTACAAGATATTTTCCAATGCTTGCCACATGAAGACTATAGGATTCTCATTAACTAGTAATGTAAATATGTCTATTTTAGATGGTCGATGTGACAATTATTTTCTACTGCCTAATTTGAATCAATACTCCTACAACTCTGCATCAGATGTTGGAATGATAAAAATATCTTCTTCGTACGTCAGTCATATCTATACCGAAATATTTTCATAAGTAATCTTTATGAACTTAAGTATAATTACGCTAGTAAAATTTTAATTTGGTTCATTGGTATAAAAGTTGAGCTTCCGCGCGCGAGACCGCGAAGGTCTTGGGTTCGGTACCGTGAGGGTCGCAGGAGTCGTGGATGCACACTGTCGATGAGTCCCACATTGAGACGAAACAAATGTCCAGTGCTTTATAGATTTCCGATGATGATGATGATGATCTAACAATGATCGATTCATTATTGATGCGCTCCAAACTTTAACGAACACACAGACACACACACACACAAACACTTACATTAAAAACATTTTTCAAAGCCGCTCCTCTATTGATACTACGTTCATCAATTGTATCTTGACTGGCCACATTGACAAGTTTACACAACAATATCCCATTCTTACATCGTTGATATAATTGACCATCAACTGCAGGGTCGATTGGTAGAATACCGTCTTGTAATTCATGATCATGACCCAAACGTTTATTGATCCAAAGTGTGAAAACTCTTTCTTCTGATTTACTCACGGAATGTCGAGTATCAGTATCATTTTTGCCAACAGTAAATGACTAAATAAAGAGAGAATTATGAAAAAAGATAGAAAATGTAGTATTACAATCCTATTATAATTTAATTTATCATAGTGTTAGGCATAATTTTGGTGTAGAGTTGACTAGTTCTAAAAATCATTATTGATCATTGTGACATGACCGTTGCACTTTAAGATTTATTGACGATCAATCAATGTGGCATGCTAACTACTTATCATTCAAATTGTATTTATTTTTTGAAACAATTTAGAAAAAGGTTTCTGATTAAAATGTTCACAAACTGAATTGCATTCGCTGAATTGTAGGATGCTTTCTGGTTGTGGAGCTTTGATCGCTCTTCTACTGAACACAACATCATCATCGTCATCAGCAGCAGCAGCACCAAACTTCAAGTAGAAGAAGTGAAGTTTATGAAAACCTCGAGCTCAGACAAAGAAACTGCCGTACAACACTATATGACATTTAAATCATTATAGATTATACACTGAAATTCTTTATAATATAGATGTGTTAAGATTTGCGATACACTTATTCATCTGATCAGTTCATTTATAGTGACATGGACAGCGAGGTATATCTGTGAACAAATTTAACATTTGAATGAACTAAACGTTATACTTATTATTGAGATTATTTCAATTGTAATTATTTCTCACAAAATAATTTCCTGACTTTTGTTAGTATATTTTGTAAGGTTATGAATGAAAATATTCGTATTAACTTGATCATTTCATGAAATTTCGCTAAGAGTGATCAGTCATTCAAGATTTGTGGATCTTTCTTTGTATGTCCACTTTTTGTCAAAAAATATACGCATGGATATGAATTATTAATCACAGTGACTTAATAATCTAAGCCAACACAGGCATCTGATGATTTTATGTCCTCATTACTAGTTTTGGTTTTGGTATTCTTGTTAAAAAATGGAACACTGATTTAGTACGGCAATCATCTCAAAGCCTGTTTATTACAAAAGTACATCAACTAATCAGGTGATTGTAACAGTGAAATGGAAAAACAGAATTGAGTTTTATCTCATAGGACAACAACACCAGTGAGGAATACACCGATCACACACACACAAAAAAACGTAAACACGCCAGCGAATAAATACACACAGATAAATAAATAAATAAATATACCTTCACATCTTCAGCATGTTTTAATAGTAAAGATTTACGTATTGATTTAGTGGTATCTTTCATATCTTTAGCTTTCATGTATAAATCATTGAATTCCGCTGGATTTAAACATTTTCTTGGTTGTCCTAGCAAATCACGAATTTCATGACCAGCCAGTGAGACACCGACAATATCCAATGCTTGTTTAATATCTTCCCATGCAATATTTTTCGATTCATTAAATGATTGAAAATTCATGCATAAATCATCCCATTGTTCTTTAGTCAATGGTTCAGCGGTCATTTTGAATGATAATGACGACGACACCCGACGATGAACAAGAAGAAGAAATCAATGAGAAGTAAGCTTTTTATCTGCTGTTATTATTTATATATATATATATATATATATTTAGCGTGATCAAGCAGTTATTCAAGTTTGTGTATATATGGTCTTATTGGTGTGTGTTATGTGTGTGTTGGAGTAGATAGATAGATAGATAGATGATTCACTTATTCATAATACTCATGATTAAAATTTTACTGTTTTATATTCTGCATTCAATTATTTCTAAAATGATCAGAGAGTTTACTAGATCACATGATAATAGATACAGGCATTAGATATGCACCACCGTCGTCAATTTGCATAGTACACTTGTATGTGCGTGTGTGTTTGTGTAAGTACGTGTTTGGTTGAAGTGGTACGATGACAATAAATAAAACCAATCAACCGTTATCACTTATTTGTTAGCATGAGAGCATTTTTAAAAAATAATAAATTAATGTGATCATGTCTATGCATCGTCATGATTGAAATGGTGCTGTGTGTAGTTGACATACATTGCACAATTATTATTCACATATCTGTGTGTGTGTTGTATGATGCGTTTTTTAATGTGAAAAATCGATGTGATTATGGCGCGAAA
This sequence comes from Schistosoma turkestanicum, assembly GCA_944470395.2. Lineage (NCBI taxonomy): Eukaryota > Metazoa > Platyhelminthes > Trematoda > Strigeidida > Schistosomatidae > Schistosoma > Schistosoma turkestanicum. Next base: position 159,525 of record OX103974.1, read on the forward strand.
TCAGTCAAGTACACGAACACATACATAATTGATTATTGAATAAACACAACTTCATTAATTGACATCGAAATGGTGTTTAGAACAATTAACATGTTATTAGAAAATGATATATCACTAATAACTAACTAACTAACTAACTAAAGTGATTATCATAACGATCAGATAATTTACACATATTCACATTGAAATAATTGTCACGTATGTGACAATTATTTCAAGTTGTCTCATACAGTTTAATGTAAATGACATGTATAGAAATTTTAGACTATTATAACAGTTTTCTTATAATTCTAAACAGAAAAATATATGTTGATAATGAGTGATTGAATCTAATAATTAATTAACCGCCTAGAGCCGCCTTTCTAGGGTGATTGCCGTTCTCAAGCGTGAATAAAGGAGGTGAGGTTTATCATGAAGGGGTTTGATGACTAACTCCTCCAGTCGAACCTTAGAGGCTACTGCCGGTCCCAAGTCCGGATAAAGGAGGAGGGTTGAGCATGGGATTGGCTACCACATTCCGTCAAAATCTAACTTGCCAAAAAAATGCTAACCAGAAAAAATAATTCAAACCATTTTAACTCTACCCTGGGAGTTGAAAGAAGAATTATAACGTCGCGTGATGAAAGTCGAGTTCTCTCGGAAGTCACGAGGCTGATGCCTCTTCTGACAACCAGAGCAACCGTATTTTTAGGTACATGGAACGTCCGTACATTGTGGGAGACTGGAAGACTATTTCAAGTTGCGGCAGAAACGAAAAGATACAACTTCGAGCTGCTCGGCATCAGTGAAACGCATTGGACACAGGTAGGACAACTGAGACTAGCTTCAGGGGAACTGCTGTTAAACTCTGGTCATGAAGAGGATAATGCTTCACATACACAAGAAGTTGCACTGATGCTGTCCAAACATGCACAAAAGGCACTAATAGGATGGGAATCTCATGGACCGAGGATCATTAAAGCATCTTTCAAAACAAAGAAAGAGGACATTACAATGAATGTCATCCAATACTATGCACTAAATAATAATGATCAATTCTACGAAGGGCTGCAGTCAATCGTCGACAGATGCTCATCAAAGGATTTGACCATTCTGATGTGAGACATAAATGCCAAGGTTGGAATGGACAACACTGGATATGAAGACATCATGGGACGACATGGACTGGGAGAAAGGAACGAAAACGGTGAGAGATTTGCAAACCTATGTGCCTTCAACAAACTGGTCATCGGTGGCACAATATTCCCGCACAAACGCATTCACAAAGCCACATGGATTTCACCGGATCACACTACTCAAAACCAAATTGACCATATCTGTATCAACAAAAAGTTCAGAAGGACCACGGAGGATGTGAGAACCAAGAGAGGAGCTGATATGGCTTCAGATCACCACTTGCTGATCGCCAAAATGAGATTGAAGCTAAAGAAGCACTGGACAACGGGGCAGACAACATCACGGAAGTTTAATACGGCCTTTCTTCGGGATACTGTAAAGCTCAACGAATTCAGGATAGCCCTCACCAATAGGTTTCAGGCCTTGCACGATATACTAAATGGAGAGGACGCAACATTGGAGTACAATTGGAAAGGGATTAAGGAGGCAATCACTTCAACGTGTTAGGAGGTCCTTGGTCGCAAGAAGCACCATCACAAAGAATGGATCTCTGTTGGTACTCTTGAAAAAATTGAAGAAAGGAGGAACTAGAAGGCAGCAGTGAATGTCAGCCGAACAAGAGCAGAGAAAGTTAAGGCATAAGCTGCATACACAGAAGCAAGCAGGGAAGTGAAGAACGATGCTAATAATGATCTAAATAATGTTACGAAACAGACTGATGTTTGAATATCAAAGTGTTGATTAATTGTCTGTACTACAGAAATCACAGATTTCTTCTAACAAAAATTATTCCATTTCTATGCAGGCAGGTGAATAATAGCTTGAAGAATACCTTCTTTGCATCTGAAAACTTGTTTTTCATGCGGTACATGGCATCTCCCTGGTTCATGTCAATTTCGTTATGCACACTGACACAAATTTGGAAAGGTTAAGCACACGCAAGACTTCCAAGTCATATTTAACACGAGAGCATTGAATGATAATAGGTCATAATCAGTTGATTAGCATAGAAAGTTTCTTCATAATGATATCTATTTCAGCCCTGAACTAGTTATACAATCACATTGACCACCAATTACCTTTTATTGACATGGTTAACATTTCACTGAGGAAAGAACGGGGTTGGTTATGTCAGTATCTCAATCCTAATTAGTATGTATGGCCTATCTGATCTTACAATGTTCTGTGGCGCAAGGCATGAAAATTCAGCCAGTACATCTATAAGTAAAGAAACAGTTTGTCTTCTTAAAAGGTAAACTAATTTTATATGGTTTAAGAGAGGCTATGGCGAATTGGTTAGATTAAATGGTTGAGAAAAGAATATTCATCCGATTTAGAATACTTCCATTTGTAAAATCACTAAAAGCTAATTGAAATATACTTAGCATTTGTAGTGATTACCGCTTGATGTTAAATACAAAGGGCTATTGCACTGGATTTGTACCACTGAATAAACTGAAGATAGATAATAGTATATAAATGAAACGAAACGGCCGTCCAGTGCTTCCAGGTTTCTAATGGTGGTTTAACATTGATCGATTCATGGTTTCAAAAATGTGTAACTTAACAATCTTCACAACTCCGTAATGCAAATAACCTGTGCTCACTAGTGACTAGCTTCGTGAGGAATCATCTCCGAGTTCTAGTGGGAAGACGTGACCAGTGAAGTTCAACCTGTTCGGGTGTAGACAGTAACTACCGAAGACTGTGTATGAGGTTGTGCAACTCCGTGAATTTGATGAAGTTATACATTAACACAGCTAGGAACCGGCTCAGTGGTCTGTCGGTTAGGGCGTTCGCGCACAATACCGAGGGTCCTGGGTTCGAATTCCGCGGGGTGCAGGAGTCGTGGATGCGCACTGCCACTGATGAGTCCCATACCAGGACGAGACAGCCGTCCAGTGCTTCCAGGTTTCTAATGGTGATCTGACATTGGTCGGTTCATGGTTTCAAAAATGTGTAACTAAACAATCTTCACAACCCCGTAATGCACATTATATTTTTCTAAAATATGTATATTTTTACAAAGTTTCATCGGATGATATGTCTAGTGAACTAAATACTATTAATAAATCTTTTTGGGTTGTTCAGAGACAGTTGTTCATACTAAAAATCTAGAATTACATAACAGACGTCGTCTAAAAACTGTTTTGACACTTTGGTGATGATACATACTTATGTGGCTATAAATTTTCACACAATTCTCAATTTCAACTAAATACAAACAACTGTATTGTAGATGCCACAAGTTTTAAACTGGATATGAGGCACCTAGCTTTTTTGATTTAAGTACCAGATCAGATTACGAACTGGTGCCTTTCAATTTTCTGGAAGGTTTCGTTTCTAAATTTATACAAATATTATCTACACTTTCTGACTTGGTTTCTAAAAAAGCAGTTTAAATGAGAACAGTGGCACGAGGATGTGCTGAGAGATATTTTATGGCTGTTACTGATGAATCTCCATCGGGGTTAGATGAGGTTTTAGAGCAGAGTGGAAACCTGTTATTTTAATTTCGCGATGGCTAAACTAGAGTGGTGAACAAGGATGTTTTCAGACCCAAAAGGCAGGCATTAACTATGGTACAGGCATTAATGAAACTGCATAAATACTTGTTTAGTATGAAATTCCATAGTGTGTGTGTACTCATCAACAGGTGTTGAAGTTTATTTATCTTCTAAATAAGTCACTTTATCGATTTTCAGCAGCCATGGACCAGAGATGAAATTCGTAATTGAACAACTATGATTTTACCATTGATCACTGAGTAGTCATACGCTGAAAGGCCACCTAACGAAAGTCATCACATTTCAGTTCAACTATCGCCTATCGATTTAGTAGAACTTGTCAAGGATACCCGCAATTACTTTGGAATTGCTATAAACTCAGTGAAGAGCTCAATTAGAATGTTCAGTGCAAGCGTAGGTTTTGTGAGTTTTGCAAAAGGAGCGAGTACATATTACTTCATCCTCAATGTTATTTTAACGATAGGCTATTTATTCTGTTCATCTAGGGGGCAGAGAAATTGATATCACTCGCTTGTTAGACCTTTGAGCAACCTAAGATCGATGCTGATGACATTACTCAGAAATCGAACAACTGTCTTGTTTGTTCCTACAAAAACTGTCATACAATAAACCTACAATTCAAATTCCAAATGGCTTGTTCTCTTTCGTAAAAATTAATTGTACGTTTAAACACCATTGTGCTGTATACACTAAAATATTTCATTTTTGGTGATTGATTTGAAAGAATGATTTTACCATGGCGTCGATTTTAAAACATGATAAATTTGTTTAACTTACAATCTGATAGTTAGTTATCAGTAAAAGTTGATGACTTACCACAACTGATGATCGTAGACTATAAACTGATCACTCTCTGGTGTTTGTAAATACACTGTCAGTGGATTTCCATCGGTATATTTCGTAATTGGAATATTTCGTAAATTGTCAATCAATACTATTATCTTCCTTACACATCAAAACCATCAATCAATCATTGTTAGACCACCATTAGGAACCTGGAAGCACTGGATGGCTGTTTCGTCCTGGTATGGGACTCATCAGCAGTGCGCATCAACGACTCCTGGGTTTCGGATCCTATGATTCTTATACCAGGACGAAACGGCCGTTCATTGGCTTTGGGTTTCTAAAGGTGGTCTTACAATTATTGATTGGTGATTTTACTACGCAAAAACACTCATCTCCACATCTCTAATTGAAAATTCTATTATCTTCGCTGTTTCTCTAAACGTTATTTATTTATCTGTCTAGACTCAGTAGCTTGGTGGATGATGATAATACAACCTTACTGGAATTCGAAAAGATGTTTGCTGTGGTGTTCAAGAGTCAATTTAGACAGTGAATAATGAGGTATATATATTCTAAATGGACTGTAAAATATATGTATATCTTTAAACAACACTGTCTTCAATAAAAATGGCTTCAAACAGACAAGCATTGAAGATTGTTTACAATGCTTACTGATATCTCTATACAACATCATCGTATCTATCATTCAGATAATCCAATGGTCAGTGCTTTAATTGTAACGAGATACAACTAACAATCAATCAATCAGTAGCAACGTAGAACTTCGTACGTACGTACGTAGGTCAGTTCATGTTGCCATACCCCATTAGCACGGAGATGTAATTGTCAATTCAAATCCAATAGTAGTAGAGGTAGAAGAGGTATTAGCAGTAGTCGGAGAGTTTTGGATTAGAAGACATTATTCAAGAAGTAGAATCTAGTGAAATAGACTTAAAAATATAAAGATAAAGTGCTGAAGAATTAAAAAGTTTAGGTTTTGAGAGAACACAAAAAGTGAATGCACCTGCGCTATTGCAAACGGTTTTGAGCCATGTCATTCAGGGTCTCTAACCATCGAATACTAACATCTCACGGACCCCGACCACGTAGTCGACACCTACCGACATGACTTAGTCCACTTGTCAGTGACTTCGGAGACACCTATGATCGAAAACCAATAACCGACGAATATCTTCTACTCTTACTAGCCATGTTTCACAGCCATAAAGTAAGACGTAGCAAACCACTGTACAGTACACTCGTCCCTTAGTCATCAAACGGATATCTTGACTTGGCCATAAGTGACGCAAGTTTGCAAAAGCCGATCAAGCCTTCTGTACCCGTGCTGAGATTTGGTCAGTCACCATGTCATCAGCATTGATGAGACTCCTAAGATAAGTGAAGCGGTCTACACGTTCGACTACTTCACTCCCTATCACTAGTGCAGGTGCCGATGCAACCCAATCTTGAAGCAACATTTTGAATTTCAAGGGGGAAAACCTCATCCTGAATATGCTTGCATTGTTGCTTATGGTAGTCAGAAAACTCTGCACTTTGTCAGCGTCTTCACCGAATAGAACTATATCATCGTCATAGATACAACTAACTATTCAATATCTTTGTTAAGCTATTAACCGTTTGTGAATACATTACGACAGCGTTTAAAAAATGGTTTTTTGATATATGAATGATAACAACATGAATGTTAGTTGTTTACGCGGTATTGATTGATTAAAAGGCTGATTTATCGTGAAGAAATTGAGTGTTTAACACACTGACATCACAGCTTTAAAACTATGGTATATACAAGTACAGTAGGCATTTTTTTCAAATTTATCGATTTTAAAAATCGATACATAGAGATAGTTTAAAATCTGCATTAGTCGAAGTAGTCGAAGCATACATAATATCAGTCAGTTAAAATGCTTACATTCAATTATGTGAGATAACTGCAAATCTAGTTGAAAAAAAAATATGACCAAAACTAAATCACTACTTTTGACTTTGCTCACTCACTTACACCTGTTACCCCCAATGGAGCGTAGGATGCCGACTAGCATTCATTATCTAACCTACTCTGTCATCCACCTTGCTTTCTAGGTTCCACTAAATTGTTAATCATTCTTCTCATGTTTGTTTACGATTCTCGGTTCACTGTGTTCCTTATTCTACCACTTTTCTTATGGCCTTGAGTATTCCAAGTGGGTGCAATATGTCGGAATTCTTCTCTATTTTGTTCTTGAAATACAGACAACTGATACACGAGAAGTCGAATATTATGTTTCAAGCACCCAAGTTTATTCGGAAATTACCAACAACCAATCCAAATATATCTTTACAAAGACAAGGATATTAAAACAAGCAACAAACCTTCAGTTTTTAGGCTCACAGAGAAAAATTTCGAAAAAAATACGAAGCTTGTAGAATAAAACACTGCAAATGACCGAAAAAAAATCTATTAAACAGCAAGTCCGAAATGTCAGTAAAACAAGCAACTCTAAAACCAAATACAAATAATGATATTCACGATAACAGTTTCCAGTTGACTGCTTTTGGATCCTTTTGTAAAATGATGAACCCAACAACTACAGTAGTTGCATTGAAATCCTGAGTCACTAGTTTTAACGAAGGACCAGTTTCGGTACAATTATCATTTTCATGTTCTTTCTCAATAGTAGGCAGCGTCGCCGGGATTGGAGGATGCCCTTCTCTATTTAATTTGTTCAGACTGCTAGTCGTACTTGAATGAGTGATTGAATCTAATAATTAATTAACCACCTAGAGCCGCCTTTCTAGGGTGATTGCCGTTCTCAAGCGCGAATAAAGGAGGTGAGGTTTATCATGAAGGGGTTCGATGACTAACTCCGCCAGTCGAACCTTAGGGGCTACTGCCGGTCCCAAGTCCGGATAAAGGAAGAGGGTTGAGCATGGGGTTGGCGACCGTCAAAAACTAACTTGCCAAAAAAACGCTAACCAGAAAAAATAATTCAAACCATTTTAACACTGCCCTGGGAGTTGGAAGAAGAATTATGATGTCGCGTGATGAAAGCCGAGTTCCCTCGGAATTCACGGGGCTGATGTCTCTTTTGACAACCACAGCAACCATTCTTTATGCCACATAGAACGTTTGTACATTGTGGGAGACTGGAAAACTGTTTCAAGTAGCGGCAGAAATGAAAAGATACAAACTCGAGGTGCTTGGAATCAGTGAAACACACTGGACACAGGTAGGACAACTGAGACTAGCTTCAGGGGAACTGCTGTTATACTCAGGTCATGAAGAGGAAAATGCTTCACGTACACAAGGAGTTGCACTGATGCTGTCCAAACATGCACGGTATTTGAATAGATTGATATGTGCTGTACACGTTGCTTCGAGGTCAACTTTTCAGCGTTATCACTATACATGTTACTTAATAGACTAAAATGCAGAATATAAGATAATTTGCAGAGGAAAATACGCAAGATATAAGTTTCCAAGCAGAAAAGTGATTATAATTAACCAAGTTAATATATACTAAGCAACAATAGAACCTTGAAGATACGTAACATTGCTACATTACGAATAACCGTCCTTGCTAGGAAATCCTCATGAACTCAGTAACTTTCAATACAGGTCCTGTGTTGTCAAGTGAATGGATGTTTGTAAGTTTCTGTTGAATAAACTAAGAAGATGGTAGTTGATGGAGATAGATAGATCGATTGCATAAAGCGATTCAACCTTGGTATGATGATGGTAGTCAAAATTGTGTTTTCGGTTGTCCATCAACGAGGAAAGACAAATTATGTATCCTAAGAAATGTTTAAAGATTTCAATCCGATAGTGAAAACTGAAATTTTTCCCGTAAGTGGTGAGATATTATCCAGGTAGTGTCAGACTTAAACAGCACACAAATTATAAACAGTTATAGTTACCAATTGTAGGAATAGTTGGGTAACACGTCTTAAAATCAATTGCGACGTCGTCTTTAACTCAATTATAGTCCCTTCTATGAGTTTCAGTTTTGAAATTATCCCATGCATGTTATTTTGTGAAATCGGAATTGCTTAACATTGATATCATTGTAATGAGACTCAATACATACAAGAGAATATATTTGCTGGTGATTTCGTGATATCAACAAAATACTGACATCGTGCCGGAAAAGAGGAGCAAAATTACAGAGAGCTGTGGAACCAAAATGTCAGCAACATAAAAGCAAAGTTTGCGCGCACTGTGAACATCTTTTGTGAGATTCTATCTTTCAGAGGCAGTAGTTGACATACCTAGTTTGAGTGTAGGTACATATATCTATTGCCTTAATAGTATCCATTATAATTCTATTTTATCAATAAGAAAGTCATCTACTTGACATGAATTTAATAATTTTTCACCAGTAAAGTGAAAATTTAAGTAATTTCCTTACAATTATGATAAATAATACTAATAAATGCCAAAGCTATCACAAGTCAAGTCTTCATGCCTTCACAAAATCAGCTTATCAATCAAAGTCATCCTTAAGTAATTGATTGCAAATCTTACTGCTATTTTCCGCAGTTGTATACACGTTATCACAGAGACATTTTGTTGTAATCGACCGATTGAAGATTATTGTGGAATGTGTTGATGAATCAGACACACAGATAGACAGACACTTGAAACACATGACTTAGTTCTAATCAAGTCGAATTCCAACAAAACAACAATGCCAAATAATGTCTCGAGAAACAATTTGTTTGAATCACTCGAAAAATGTTTATGATAAATAAATAACTAATTATCATTTTTATTCATTTATAACCCCCATGTATGGTATATTGAAACCCACGTTTTTGGAAATTCATGTGATGCCTAGAATATTTTCATTTGAATTGAATGATATACACAGATTCTGTTTCTCTAAAGAAAACTGCAATCTGAATTCTGATCAAATTTGAATTGACGGTTTAGATATTATTCACAAGTGATTTAGAATAATTATTCTGTCATCTTCTTTTTTTCAATTCTGGCAACAGATAAGGAAGTGAAAATATTTTGGAATTTTTTCGTTTTGTTTCGTGAAATGATGTGATTTGTAAGACAACGATTGAAATAGTGTGTAATTGAGTACAAGTATTCACAATGAATTAGTGCTTGCCAATGAAAGTGAGCATTTGCTTATGCCTTTTAAACAATCATTCTTGTTATGTTCGTCATTAGGTATGCTTCAAGCTATTACGAGTTCAACTTAGTTGATAAACGCCAACGAGACAATTACCAGCGTCCAGGTAGGCTACCTTGAATTCCAAACTGCAAAACAGAAGACTTGATAAGCGTAGAAAGTATATTCTACAAACACCCAACAATCACAATACAATCAAGCACACAACTCTCGTTTATTTATATACATCATAGAAACGTCCTTGGGACAGTTACGAAAATAGCACACTAAAATACAAAGCAGCCAATCACAGACATGGAGTTTCCTGGTGGGAATCGAAATCTCAGGGTGAACTGATCAGCCCATGCTCGCAAACGTCAAATCCAAATTAGGGCATTTATGAAGCGAGTTCTGTAGATCTAACATCCCTAACAATTCTACAATAATGTCAAACGAAAATTAATAAAACGAAATGTAATCATTTTCCTTTACCGATGTTATTGAAGGCGCCTTTCTACAGATCCGCATTGCGAATAGGATTCGATAATCTAAATACCTTGCTTACTTACTTACGCCTGTGACCCGTAATGGAAAATAGGTCGCTGGCTAGCGAACTATTTCCCTCATTTATCCGTGTTTGAGACCGGCAGTAACCGTAGAAGGGCTCCAGGTGGATTACTAATTATTAATCTACAGGTTAAGGATTTTTACATCAGAGACTGAATGTCCAGTTCATGTAGTAGGGCGTCACTGCTAGATGCATACTGCTATATTGAGACGAAACAGCTATCTAGTGTTTTCAGAATGACACGCTTCATCCTTTCTGCCCTTTCAAAGAATCATTTACATTGGGATGTACATGCAATATGTATGTCAGTCGCAGTAGGAGATAATAAATTCCTCCTGACACTGTTCAACTTCTTTTCATGTTTTATTAAAATACATTAGAAAATAGTACATTTATTCAATATTTTTAACCTGTAAACTTCCTGTGAAAAGTTTAGTTTATTAGAAAGTTAGATATTTTCTAAATATTTTCAGGATCGTTACATTTTCATGAAGTCATGAACCGATCAATGTTCACTCACTATTGATCAATTCACAATATGATTTCAATGTGTTTTATTTAGTTAGTGTAAAAATTAAAAAATGAATAGAAAGTGTGAAACAGAAAGCAATTCATTATTAAACTATCATAATTTATTAAGTTTTATTCATAACATCACATCTCATGAGGCACTACTTTGTAAGGTTACTGTCCGGACAAAGGAGGAGGATTGAGCATAGCGGAATAGGGCGACCTCATCCCGTAGAAATCCAACTTGCTAAAAAATTAAAACGTCAAGCGGAAAAGATAATCCACTGGTCAGCGGGTCATGCTGTATTAGGGTAAATAATTAAGTATGTGAGTGAGTAAGTGAGTGGGTGAGTAAGTAGGTAAGTAGGTGGATAAGTCGGTAAGTAGGTAAGGAAGAAAGTGAGTAAGTCAGTCAATCAGTCAGCCTGTAGGTAGTAGAAAACTTCATAATTATTTCTTGAATACTTTCACATTTCTATAATTAGTACAAAATGATTTCTGTTATTTAAATTAGTTTAGTAAAATAACAAAACAAGACTTCTCTTTCAATATTCAACTGAGAAAATTCGCCGATCAAAATAACAACACAACCAAGAATACTCATACTACTACTAATAACAACCATATATGGCTATTTGATTAACAATAAAACAACCAATATGTCACATAATAAGCATTTTTGTAAATTGAATTTGTTTTTCTCTAAAATATGATGACAACAATGTTTGTTACACCACTGTTTTAGTGTGTATATTTAATTACAGCTATTGACTGTCTGATTGATTGATTGGAATAGTGAGGTTGTTAGAGTTTTGTTTGGCCAAATAATCTAGCAAAGAATAGTAGTAAGTAATAAAATATCTTGTCGACAGCTTTCCAAAGGAGTTTTTTTGTGATTGTCAACATTCTAACTATTTTGACTAGAAAACAAAATAAGAAGAAAGCTTTCTTCACTTTGATTACAGAAAATAGTGTGATTTTGGTGTTCAATCAGTCAGTCTGTTACAAAGTAGAACTTCGTATGAATGTACATCAGTTCAGGTTGTCATAACACATTATTAGCGCAGAGACGTGATTGTCAATTCAAATAGCCTATTAGTAAAGATAGTAGAAGTATTAGTGGTTTCGGACAAGTTAGGGTTCGCGAAATATAATATAGTGAAGCAAACCTAAAAAGAGATAGATAGAGATGGTGAGGAATCGAGAAGATTTGAATTTGAGCGAACACAAAGAGTGAATGCACCTGCGCCATTGAAAACGATTTTCAGCCATGTCGTTCAAGGTCTCTAACCATCGGTTACAATTGTCTTGCGATCAACAAACATTCAGGTAGTCTACATCTACCAACTTGACTCAGTTCAGTACACATCTGTTTGCTTATGCCTTTAACCTGTAATTTGTTTTCAACATACACTTTCTTGTTATCCAACTTCTTTTTTAACTGGTTTACAATTTTCGCATAAATTTTTAATTAACAGTACATCAAGCTACTATTTTTCAAAGACTGTTTGACAAAAAGGAATTTTTCTTCAAAATAGTGTTCAGTGGTTACTGTCGCAAACACAAACACTTTTTATATAACTAATGGTCAAATATCAAGTGAAAACTAGTCAGTCAAGTAACTAACTGTCAAAATGATTTGAATCCTGCAGAGGTTACCAATGGTGGAGAAGATTTGTAGCTCAGGTGGATGATTGTGCTCAGAGAACCAAACACCACCACCACAGAGGTTACCAAATGTCACCAGATCGCAATTATGTTTTGCTCTAGTGTAACAAGCGAGTCCGGAGTATCCCGTTGAAATATTCCAATTAATAGGTATTAAACATTACATAAATTTTTCACGATAGATTTGTGGAGATTGTTGGTTATTGGTAGACCACTACTAGAAACTCCAAAGCACTAGATGGCCTTTTCCCCCTGGTGCGGAACTAGTCAGCGGTGCGCATCCATAACTCCCACTGCTCTTGGGAATTGAACCCAAGACCTTCGATGTTGCGCGTAAACGCCTAACCTCTGAACCACTGAGCCTGTACCCTGACTCTGATCAGTCTAAGGTTTCACACAACCGCACCCTTGTCCTGGGTTAGATTCCTGTGAATAGTGGGTGCACTGGATGTTCACCGCTGATTAGTCCCACACCAAGAAGGAACGGATGTCCACTGAGCCCCAGTATCTAATGATAGTCTAACAATGAATAAACATGAAGAATTTCAGATTAATGCAATGTACATAACTCTGCCTGGAGCCCGTCTCGAGCTACTGCCGGTCTGAAGCCCGGACAAAGGAGGAGGGTTGGTCGAAGGGATGACAAAGTACGATAGTTGAACTATTAAGCACATGACATTGACTTGGACAATAAAATTGCCTTTTATCTAAATGTTCGGTATTAGACTGACAGCAAATCTCAACCCTAAGCAAAAGAGAGCGGATGAACTGTGTAACATTTCTTCATATAAGACGTCGTTGTATCGTGCGTCCTCAGACTTATTCAGTTACACTCCTATTTCAGATCGTGTAAAGGGCAGATCCAAGCATCGTTATTCTTTTCAATTTGTTTTTGGTTGTAAAAAAATTGTTTATGTAAACCAGTTTATTTTTTCAATTAAAAAATCTTTTCTACAGAATAAAACACAGCTAAGTAACGTAATTTATCAGTATTTCTTGCTTTAGAAAAACTGTTCACATTTAAAATCGTACTAACTATTTATAGTTTCCTAAAATATTCTAACCTAAAATTAATTACAACTTGTCCTCGAAATAATTTACTAGACATATTCCACTTGACGAATTCATTTTCAATTATTTATTTAACGGAGTGATTTTAGTTGAGTTTCGATACAACTTTTATTTAGTGCTCATCAGATTTAGAAATTTATTTTAAGAGTCAGTCAGATTTCCTAGAGTAAAATGAGTTTCTTCTTTAGAAATTTACTGTAATGTTGAAAGCAACATGAAATTGCATACAGCATGATAGTCATGTACTAACTTCACCTGGAGCTCTTCTACGGTTACTACTGGTCCTAAGCCCGGAAGATGTAGGAGGGTTGAGAATGGGGTTAGTGATCCCATCCCTTGAAAAACCAACTCGCTGAAAATTCGCTAACTAGGGAAAATAATTCGCTGGTAGACGACCGATCCTCCATTAGGAGTAACAGGCAGTAGGTAATTAATGTACTGTTCTATTGTTTACTTACCTAATTTGAAGGTAATGAAAAATTTGTTTAATTTGGTAATGATACTTTTTTCACCAATCACAAATCATTACAATGTGTAAATATTGGGTAGGGGGAGGACAAAGAACACTAGGGAATTTTTAGAAGCTTGGCATGCATTACAATCAGCAATCAACAAACACATTGGTATTGACCCAATTTATCAACCAATCAGGAAAATCATAGGTGACATAAGATCAAAAAACAGATCAAAAGGGGGATACAATTAAAACAAAGGTGCAAACAACGACAGGTTTAAGGTCAACAGCAACTAATCAAGATCCGAGGTTAGCAGAACAAGCTACAGGTCAAACGTGGATAAATTCGAATGCTTCACTTCTATCTGAAGTTTGTGCTGATGATGTTGTTCAGTAGAAGAACAATGAAAGCTCCACAACCAAAACACCCAGCTCAGAGAACCAAACACCACCACCACAATCATCCACCTGAGCTACAAATCTTCTACACCATCTCAATGTTTACTTACGCCTGTTATCACTAATGCAGCAGAGGCTGCCGACCAGCATTCTCCAACCTACTCTGTCCTCCGTCTTCCTTTCTAGTTCCACCCAATTTTTGTTCATTCTTCTCATGTATGTCTCCATTTCTTGGTGTAGTTTATTCTTTAGTCGTCCTATTTTCCTTTGGCCTTGAGGATTCCAAGTGAAGGATAGTCTTGTGAGACAGTTAGGTGATTTCTCCAATGTGTGTCCTATCCACCTTCTGATTTCTTCATCTGCTGGAATCTGGTTTGTCCTCCACCACAGTAGATTGTTGCTGATAATGTCTGACCAGCGCATCCAAATTATTTTGCGTAGACAACTGTCAATCAACCCTTGTATCTTCTGGATGATGCCTTTGGTAGTTCTGCAAGTTTTCGCCCCATACAGTAAAACTTTGTTGACATATGTATCGAAAATCCTGTCTTTGGTATTGATTGATAGTTGTTTTGAGTTCTAGATGTTATTCAATTATTGGAATGTCTTGCTTACTTTGCTGATCTGCGCTCATTCACATCCACATTAAATCCACCCTACTCATCGATGAGCCTGTCCAGATCTGTAAAGTTTCCTGCATTCTTCAAAGCTTTTCTTCATCAAGTATGATTTGGTCAGTGCTCTCGTCTAAATTACTGATTATTGATATAACAGTCTCGAGAAGTTTTCTAAAAAAAGAATTTGGATAATCCTTCTTTTCTTCTTAAAACATTCTTTCACATCAAAAGTACAAATCAGATTTGTAAAAATACAGCCATAATTAACTTCTTTCTCTTTTACTTGTCAGTCTTGTCTGAATTTATGTAACAATAATCGAGATTATAAACATTTACCAAGGTCAAGGTCATCGTCAACCCAGCATGCAACATTTGTTTTATTTTAACTATCCTTGAGAATAAAAAGTTGATTGCTTGTTTTTAAAGCATTTGTGATCAGATTATTTAAAAGCAAACGTGGGAACTATTCAAGATTAAAATGGTGAAAGTTTTATGAATACTCATTTTAAGACATCTCAGCAATTCGCTACCATGAACCTCCCATATACAAGAATCAAAGCTTTGACTTTCCGTCTCACCTAACTCCAATCAATTCATGATCTTACTCAATGTTCATTCATTAACTTGAACGAATAACTGTCTCATACTTTACACGAATCGAATTCCACTAGTAGAGGCTTTCCACTAGAACTCCAAGAATACATCATGAAATTAGTTAGTCACTTATGAGTACATGATTGTTATTAGTAGAGAGTATTTGTGGAGATTTTATTATTTTTACAGTTCAAATCATAAACTAACTTTAACTTGGTAGTCTAACTAACTAAGATTATCTTTTTAAACATTTGAAATCATCAATCAATCATTATTACTGAAACCATTTGGAATAGGTGTGTCACACAAACCAACAGAATCACTTCAATCAATCTTATGTAAACACCAAAGGACAAAATGACAAAGGAAGAAAAACCAAATATCATCTACAAAATAAATTGTTCGGACTGTGGAATACACTACATAGTACAAATGGACGGCCTCTCCAGCTTCGTTTACCTGAACACCAATAAGCAGTCAAACGCCACGACAACGCTTCGCTTATATTAATACACACCGACAATAATGGACACACATTTGATTGGAACAATGTGGAAATACTGGGTAGGGGGAGGACAAAGAACACTAGGGAATTTTTAGAAGCTTGGCACGCATTACAATCAGCAATCAACAAACACATTGGTATTGACCCAATTTATCAACCAATCAGGAAAATCATAGGTGACATAAGATCAAAAAACAGATCAAAAGGGGGATACAATTAAAACAAAGGTGCAAACAACGACAGGTTTAAGGTCAACAGCAACTAATCAAGATCCGAGGTTAGCAGAACAAGCTACAGGTCAAACGTGGATAAATTCGAATGCTTCACTTCTATCTGAAGTTTGTGCTGATGATGTTGTTCAGTAGAAGAACAATGAAAGCTCCACAACCAAAACACCCAGCTCAGAGAACCAAACACCACCACCACAATCATCCACCTGAGCTACAAATCTTCTACACCATCTCAATGTTTACTTACGCCTGTTATCACTAATGCAGCAGAGGCTGCCGACCAGCATTCTCCAACCTACTCTGTCCTCCGTCTTCCTTTCTAGTTCCACCCAATTTTTGTTCATTCTTCTCATGTATGTCTCCATTTCTTGGTGTAGTTTATTCTTTAGTCGTCCTATTTTCCTTTGGCCTTGAGGATTCCAAGTGAAGGATAGTCTTGTGAGACAGTTAGGTGATTTCTCCAATGTGTGTCCTATCCACCTTCTGATTTCTTCATCTGCTGGAATCTGGTTTGTCCTCCACCACAGTAGATTGTTGCTGATAATGTCTGACCAGCGCATCCAAATTATTTTGCGTAGACAACTGTCAATCAACCCTTGTATCTTCTGGATGATGCCTTTGGTAGTTCTGCAAGTTTTCGCCCCATACAGTAAAACTTTGTTGACATATGTATCGAAAATCCTGTCTTTGGTATTGATTGATAGTTGTTTTGAGTTCTAGATGTTATTCAATTATTGGAATGTCTTGCTTACTTTGCTGATCTGCGCTCATTCACATCCACATTAAATCCACCCTACTCATCGATGAGCCTGTCCAGATCTGTAAAGTTTCCTGCATTCTTCAAAGCTTTTCTTCATCAAGTATGATTTGGTCAGTGCTCTCGTCTAAATTACTGATTATTGATATAACAGTCTCGAGAAGTTTTCTAAAAAAAGAATTTGGATAATCCTTCTTTTCTTCTTAAAACATTCTTTCACATCAAAAGTACAAATCAGATTTGTAAAAATACAGCCATAATTAACTTCTTTCTCTTTTACTTGTCAGTCTTGTCTGAATTTATGTAACAATAATCGAGATTATAAACATTTACCAAGGTCAAGGTCATCGTCAACCCAGCATGCAACATTTGTTTTATTTTAACTATCCTTGAGAATAAAAAGTTGATTGCTTGTTTTTAAAGCATTTGTGATCAGATTATTTAAAAGCAAACGTGGGAACTATTCAAGATTAAAATGGTGAAAGTTTTATGAATACTCATTTTAAGACATCTCAGCAATTCGCTACCATGAACCTCCCATATACAAGAATCAAAGCTTTGACTTTCCGTCTCACCTAACTCCAATCAATTCATGATCTTACTCAATGTTCATTCATTAACTTGAACGAATAACTGTCTCATACTTTACACGAATCGAATTCCACTAGTAGAGGCTTTCCACTAGAACTCCAAGAATACATCATGAAATTAGTTAGTCACTTATGAGTACATGATTGTTATTAGTAGAGAGTATTTGTGGAGATTTTATTATTTTTACAGTTCAAATCATAAACTAACTTTAACTTGGTAGTCTAACTAACTAAGATTATCTTTTTAAACATTTGAAATCATCAATCAATCATTATTACTGAAACCATTTGGAATAGGTGTGTCACACAAACCAACAGAATCACTTCAATCAATCTTATGTAAACACCAAAGGACAAAATGACAAAGGAAGAAAAACCAAATATCATCTACAAAATAAATTGTTCGGACTGTGGAATACACTACATAGTACAAATGGACGGCCTCTCCAGCTTCGTTTACCTGAACACCAATAAGCAGTCAAACGCCACGACAACGCTTCGCTTATATTAATACACACCGACAATAATGGACACACATTTGATTGGAACAATGTGGAAATACTGGGTAGGGGGAGGACAAAGAACACTAGGGAATTTTTAGAAGCTTGGCACGCATTACAATCAGCAATCAACAAACACATTGGTATTGACCCAATTTATCAACCAATCAGGAAAATCATAGGTGACATAAGATCAAAAAACAGATCAAAAGGGGGATACAATTAAAACAAAGGTGCAAACAACGACAGGTTTAAGGTCAACAGCAACTAATCAAGATCCGAGGTTAGCAGAACAAGCTACAGGTCAAACGTGGATAAATTCGAATGCTTCACTTCTATCTGAAGTTTGTGCTGATGATGTTGTTCAGTAGAAGAACAATGAAAGCTCCACAACCAAAACACCCAGCTCAGAGAACCAAACACCACCACCACAATCATCCACCTGAGCTACAAATCTTCTACACCATCTCAATGTTTACTTACGCCTGTTATCACTAATGCAGCAGAGGCTGCCGACCAGCATTCTCCAACCTACTCTGTCCTCCGTCTTCCTTTCTAGTTCCACCCAATTTTTGTTCATTCTTCTCATGTATGTCTCCATTTCTTGGTGTAGTTTATTCTTTAGTCGTCCTATTTTCCTTTGGCCTTGAGGATTCCAAGTGAAGGATAGTCTTGTGAGACAGTTAGGTGATTTCTCCAATGTGTGTCCTATCCACCTTCTGATTTCTTCATCTGCTGGAATCTGGTTTGTCCTCCACCACAGTAGATTGTTCCTGATAACGTCTGGCCAGCGCATCCAAATTAATTTGCGTAGACAACTGTCAATCAACCCTTGTATCTTCTGGATGATGCCTTTGGTAGTTCTGCAAGTTTTCGCCCCATACAGTAAAACTTTGTTGACATATGTATCGAAAATCCTGTCTTTGGTATTGATTGATAGTTGTTTTGAGTTCTAGATGTTATTCAATTGTAGAAATGCCATGCTTGTTTTGCTGATATGCGTGCTTTCACAACCGCGTTAGATCCACCTTATTTAATCGATGAGCCTGCCCAGATCTGTAAAGTTTCCTGCATCCTTCAAAACATTTCTTCATCAACTGTGATTTGGTCGGTGCTCTCGTCTAAATTACTAATAATTGATATAATAGTCTCGAGAAATTTTCTAAAAAAAGAATTTGTTTAATTCTTCTTTTCTTCTTAAAACATTCTTTCACATCAAAAGTACAAATCAGATTTGTAAAAATACTGCCATAATTTACTTCTTTCTCTGTTATTTGTCAGTCTTGTCTGAATTTATGCAACAATAATCGAGATTATAAACATCTAACAAGGTCAAGATCATGGTCAACGTTTTGAAAACAACTCAGCATGCAACATTTGCTTTACTATAACTATCTTTGAGAATAAAAAGTTGATTGCTTGTTTGTAATAAAGCATTTGAGATCAGATTATTTTAAAGTAAACGTGGGAACTATTTGACATTAAAATGGTGAAAGTTTTATGAATACTCCTCATTTTAAGACATCTCAGAAATTCGCTACCACAAACCTCTAATATACAAGAATCGACACTGACCTTCTGTCTCGCTTGTATACACTTGCCGATTGAGCGGGTACTTCAACAGTGTTTATGTCTAACTCCAATCAATTTATGATCTTACTTAATGTTCATTCATTAACTTCAGCGAATAACTGTCTCATGCCTTACACGAATTGAACTCCACTAGTAGAGGCTTTCCACTAGAACTCCAAGAATACATCTATCAACTAGTTAGTCACTTATGAGTACATGATTGTTATTAGTAGAGAGTATTTGTGGAGATTTTATTATTTTTACAGTTCAAATCATAAACTAACTTTAACTTGGTAGTCTAACTAACTAAGATTATCTTTTTAAACATTTGAAATCATCAATCAATCATTATTAGACCACCATTAGAAACCTGGAAGCACTGGACGGCCATTTCGTCCTGGTATGGGACTCATCTAACAATGATTGATTGATGATTTCAAATGTGTAAAAACGCAAACCTCCAAAAACTGTGCCCCAAAATATCGTAACAGTGCTCACTAGTGACTAGCTTCGTGAGGAAATTCTCGGGGTTCTAGTTGAGAAGACGTGACCAATGGAGTTCAACCCTTTCGGGTGTAGGCAATAACTACCAAAGACAAATGGGTGAGGTCGCACAAAATCCCTAGATCAATCAGAGTTAGACATTAACACCGTTGGATACCGGCCCAGTGGTCCGATGGTAAGGCGTTTGCCTACAATGCCAAAGGTCCTGGGTTCGAATCCTGCGAGGAGCAGGAGTCGTGGATGCGCACTTCTGATGACTCCCATGGCAGGACGAAACGGCCGTCCAGTGCTTCCAGGTTTCTAATGGTGGTCTAACATTGATCGGTTCATGGTTTCGAAAATGTGTGACTTAACAATCTTCACAACCCCGTAATAAATCAATCTGACAAATATTTATCTATCTTTAACTAACTACAGATTAGTAGTAGTAGTAAAATAGATTTGGTTTGATTGTATATTTACAGTTTACATTGTGAGGATGAATTGCTACCAATCGATACTCACACTTTTTAAACAATCAATATATTTCGTTTAAATCGTTTATTTATTGAATATCTATCGATTAAAAAAATCAATTAAATCTAGTTTTAAGAAAGAAAAAAAATAGAATTCTTTTTACAAACGAGCATTGTCTTGTAATATAATGAAAATTTTTAATGAAATTGCAACAATACTACTTATACTACTTACTACTTAATGGAAATATTCTATTGAATAATGTGGTATTTAGCCGTTTGTGTCATGTTTGTATAGTTTAAACAAAAGATAAGTAGTATGTTGTGGTTATGATGAAAATAGAAGGATTGAAATAATAAAAAAACTGTTGAGACAGAGATTATTTCATTTTGAAGATTATCTGTTTGATGAGCGACTGGATTGATTATTGGCCGATATCTCATTATTGCAAATCAAGTAAACTTTGATCGACTCAATATCAATAACTTCAAATTGAAATCATTATTTAGTTATCGTTCGACTACCTACTATTAGAAATATGAGAACGCTGGACGGCTATCAAGTCCTGTTATGGGACTCATTAGTGAGAGTTTGCATCCATGACTCCTGAAACTCGCTGGATTCGAACCCAGGACGTGTTGGATACCGGCTCCGTGGTGCAAAGGATAAGCATTCGCATACAAGACGGACATTCGTGGTTCGGAATCCTGTGAGTAGCAAGAGTTGGGAATGAGCACTGTCACTGGTGAATCCTGTTCAGTGCCTTCAGGTTTTCAGTCGTGATCTAACAATGATTAAATCATGATTTTAACGTAAAACAACAATCTCCATAATGCTGAAAACGAAAAAAAGTATGATTTTAATGGTGGTCTAACAATGATCTTAATCATAAACAATAATTTAGAATATTTCAACGGGTTAGTACGGACTCATTTTTATACAACAGTAAAACATATATGTGATCTGTTGACAATAGGTAACCTCTGCAGGATTCAAATCATTTTAACAGTTAGTTACTTGACTGACTAGTTTTCACTTGATATTTAACCACTAGATATGCAAAAAAGTGTTTGTGTTTGCGACAGTAACTACTAAACACATGTTATTGTGGAAAAAAATTCCTTTTTGTCAAACAATCTTCTAAAAAAAGTAGCTTGATATACTGTTAAATAGAAATTTATGCAAAACTTGTAAATCAGTTAAAAAGAATTTGGCTAACAAGAAAGTGTACGTTGAAAACAAATTACAGGTTAAAGACATAAGCAAACAAATGTGTACTGAATTGAGTTATGTTGGTAGATGTAGACTACCTGGATGTTTGTTGATCGCAAGACAATAGTAATCGATGGTTAGAGACCTTGAACGATATGGCTGAAAATCGTTTGCAATAGCGCAGGTGCATTCACTCTTTGTGTTCTTGGAAATTCTAAACTTCTGAATTCCTCACCATCTCTATCTCGCTCTCTTTAGGTTTATTTCACTGTTTTATATTTCGCGAACCCGAAACCGCTAACACTTCTACTATCTTTACTACTGTGTGATTTGAATTGACAATCGCATCTCTGTACTAATGTGTTATGACAACCTGAACTGATGTACATACATACGAAGTTCTAATTTGTAACAGATTGACTGACTGAAAGCCAAAATCACACTATTTCCTGTGATCAAAGTGATGAAAGCTTTCTTCTTATTTTGAGTTTTAGTCAAATTAGTTAGAATGTTGACAATCACAAGAAGACTCCTTTGGAAAGCTGTCGACAAGATATTTTATTACTTACTACTATTCTTTGCTAGATTATTTGGCCAAAAGAAAACTTTTACAAACTCACTATTCCAATCAATCAATCAATCAGACAGTCAATAGCTGTAATTAAATATACACACTAAAACAGTGGTGTAACAAACACTGTTGTCATCATATTTTAGAGAAAAACAAATTCAATTTACAAAAATGCTTATTATGTGACAGATTGGTTGTTTTAGTGTTGATCAAATAGCCATATATGGTTGTTATTAGTAGTAGTCTGAGTATTCTTGGTTGTGTTGTTATTTTGATCGGCAAAATTTTTCAGTTGAATATTGAAAGAGAAGTCTTGTTTTGTTATTTTACTAAACTAATTTAAATAACAGAAATGATTTGTACTAATTATAGAAATGTAAAAAATGTTCAAGAAATAATTATGAAGTTTTATACTACCTACAGACTGACTGATTGACTAGTTGACTGATTGCCTGACTTAATGACTCACTTAGTTCCTTACTTACTTACTCACTTACTCATCTACTCATCTACTTACTCATTCATTCACTTACCCACTCACCCACTCACTTACTTAGTTATTAACCCTAATACATCATGGGCCGCTGACCAGCGGATTATATTTTTCGCTTGACGTTTTATTTTTTGGCAAGTTGGATTTCTACAGGATGAGGTCGCCCTATTCCGCTATGCTTAATCCTCCTTCTTTATCCACACAGTACCCTCACAATGCAGTGTTTCATGCGAAGTGATGTTATGAATAAAACTTAATAAATTATGATAGTTTATTAATAAATTACTTTCTGTTTGAAACTTTCAATTTTGTTTTTAATTTTTACATCAACTAAATAAAACACATTGAAATCATATTGTGAATTGATCAATAGTAAGTGAACATTGATCAGTTCATGATTTGACTAAAATGTAGCGATCCTGAAAATCGTTAGAAAATTAGTAAACTTCTAATAAACTAAACTTTTCATAGGAAGTTTACAGGTTAAAAAAATTGCATATACGTACTATTTTCTATTATATTTTAGTAAAGCAAGAACAGAAGTTTAAAAGTGTCAGGAAGAGTTTATTCTCTCCTACTGCGACTGACAGACATATCGCATGTACATCCCAATGTAAATGATGCTTTGAAAGAGCAGAATGGATGAATCCTAACATTCTGAAAACACTAGATAGCTGTTTCGTCTCAATATAGCAGTATGCATCTAGCAGCGACTCCCTACTACATGAACTGGAAACCAAGACATTCAGTCTCTCTTGTAAAAATCTTTAACCTCTAGATTAATAATTAGTAATCCGACCGGAGCCCTTCTATGGTTACTGCTGGTCCTAATCACGGATAAATGGGGGAAATCATTCGCTAGCCAGAGACTTATATTCCATTAGGGATAAGAGGAGTAAGTAAGTAAGTTGTTTTGTATATTGAATCATCTTCGCAAAGGGGATCTGTGGAAAGCTGCCTTCAATAACACCGGTAAAGGAAATTGAACAAATTTTGTTCAATTTTCCTCGTTTGACATTAATGTAGAATGATTGTCTAAAAGGCATAAGCAAATGCTCACTTTCATTGGCAAGAGTTAACTGATTGTGAAAACTTGTATTCAATTACACACTGTTTCAATTTTTGTCTTATAAATCACATCATTTCACAAAACAAAATATTTTCACTTCCTTATCTGTTGCCAGAATTGAAAAAAAAAGATGACAGGATAATTATTCTAAATCACTTGTGAATATCTAAACCGTCAATTCAAATTTGATCAGAATTCAGATTGGAGTTTTCTTTAGAGAAACACAATCTGTGTATATAATTCAATTGAAGTGAAATTATTCTAGGCATCACATGAATTTCCAAAAACGTGGGTTTTAATATACCATACATGAGTAGAAATTAATAAAAATGATAACTATATATTTATTTATCATAAACATTTTTCGAGTGATTCAAACAAATTGTTTCTCGAGACATTATTTGGCATTGTTGTTTTGTTGGAATTCGACTTGACTAGAACCAGTCATGTGTTTCAAGTGTCTGTCTGTCTGTCTATGTTTCTGATTCATTGAAAATTCCTCAATGATCTTCAATCGGTCGATTACAACAAAATGACTTTGTGATAACGTGTATAAAACTGCGGAAAATAGCAGTAAGATTTGCAATCAATTAATTAAGGATGACTTTGATTGATAAGCTGATATTGTGAATGCATGAAGACTTGACTTGTGATAGTTTTGGCATTTATTAGTATTATTTGTCATAATTGTAAGAGAATGAGTTAAATTGTAACTGTACTTGATAACAATCAATAAATTCTTGTCAAATAAAACACCTACTTATTGATGATATTTAAATAGAATGGATATCAGTTAATGAGGTAAGAAATGTACCTACACTAGAATTCAATACGTCTACTGATGCCTCTGAACTATGGAATCTCACATATTAGCGTTCACTGAACCTTAGTTTGCCATTTTACTAGCTACAGGTGTTATTCGTCCTTCTCACAGTCCCTGGGGCTCACCACTCCACATGGTTCGAAAAGGGATGGGATATGTTGGCGACCATGTGGCGACCATCGAGCATTGAATATAGCAACACCTTTTGATAGATGTCCCACCCCGGCCCTACAAACACGACATCACGTCATCACTCAAGGGCACGACTATCTATTCTAAGATTGATCTGATACGAGAATATTATCAGATCCAAGTCGCTCTTCAAAATATCAAGAAAACTGCCATCACGACTCTTTTCGTTCTGCCTGAGTTCCTACAAATGCCATTTGGATTTGGGAATGCTGTTCAGACTTCTCAAAGATTTATCGATAGCATAGTACGAGACTTCGATTTTGTGCACGTCTATATTGATGACCTGCTTATTGCTTCATCAAACTTATTTGAAGATTACCTGCATCTTACGCTCTTAATCCAACGACTTTCGGATAATCGAATAATAGTCAACCCAGTTAAGTATGAACTAGGCAAGCCAGAAATAAAATTCTTGGATCACATCATTAAGCAAGAGAGTATTTCTACCTTTTGAAGATAACGTACGCGCAATCATGGAGTACACTGTACAGTCCTCACTCAAGGAATTGAAAGCTTTTCTCGGTTTGGTCAACTTCTGCGGACGTTTCATTCCTCACGCGACAGATTAGTCACTACCATTAATCGACCACTCAAACTAGAATTGAAAGATGCCACGTGTGCGGCATTTTCAGAGATCAAAACGGCTTATGCTCAAGCCACGCTCGTCGCCCATCCTGGCACATCAGCCACACTTAGCTTAGCGCTTGATGCTTCAGATTTCGTAGTAGGAGCCGTCATGCAACAGAACATCTCTGGAAGTTGTCAACCTCTCGAACTTTTGTCACGACGCCTTACTTCCACAGAGACGAGATATAACGCTTTTGGTCACAAGCTGCTAGCAGCCTACTGTGCCATCAAATATTTCCGGCACCCAGTAAAAGCTCGTAATTTTATCCTTTTCGCTGACCATAAGCCTCTAACGTATGCTCTGCTCACCAAGTCTGACTGATACTCATCACGAGAGTGCAGACATTTGGACTATATCTCTCAGTTCTCGACAGACCTTCGTCATATAGAAGGCAAGTTGAACCATGTTGCCAAGTAAATGCAGCTGCTTTACCGCTGCACAATCTTCCTGCTATGATCGCTGCCCAAGCAAACGATCCCCTCTTTACGGAGGCACAACAATCGACATCCCTTCAGTTCTAGGAAGTACCACTAGCTACCACCTCAGGTACTTTCCTGTGTGACAATTCTACTGGTTTACCCCGACCCATCGTACCTTCTGCCCATCGTCGTCTCGTCTTCGGTGCCCTTCGTGGTTTGTCTCATCTAGGTATCGCAGCCATCTTACGTCTCATCGCTGCACGATACGTCTGGCCTACCATGAATAAGGATGTCCGTATGTGGGTAAAGCAATGCTTAAAATGTCAACCATCAGAATTGCACAAGCACGTAGCCGCCCTCATCAACATGTTCGCTACGCCTGATACTCGCTTCGATCATGTTCATGTTGATATTGTAGCACCGTTACCACAATCACATGGGTATAATCACATACTCACATGCATTGATCGTTTCACTAAAAGGCCCGAAGCTATTCCCATCACTTCTATTATGGCGGAAACAGGGACTCACAGCTTCGTAGAATGATGGATAGCGCATTACGGTTGTCCCTCAACTGTCACTACTGACCGCGGACAACAGTTCGAGTCCGAATTATTCCCCTCCATAATCCCGCTGCTTGGTACGGAGCGCATACGCACTACCACCTACCACCCAGCTTCGAATGGTTTGGTCGAACGGTTTCATCGTCATCTTATAAGTGCTCTTCGAGCACATGAAAACAACAATTGGTACGAAACCTTAGGTATCAGAACGAGTTTAAAGGCAGATATTCAATTTTCCACCGCTGAGTTGATATACGGTACGATATTGTGTCTGCCTGGGGAATTTTTCACACCACGGAGCAGTGATAACTTCATTATATGGGACTGCGTCCGACGACTGTCTGAATTTATGCGAGCACCGCCTCCGGTGTCATCTCGAGTACAACATCTAAAGGTCGCTCTCTGTCGAGAGTTATCTAGTTGTACGCATGTTTTCATAAGAGTCGATTCAGTACTCAAATCTTTGCAACAGCCTTACGAGGGACCATTTCACGTGTTTTCTGGTCATGAAAAGACCTTCAAATTCGCTCGACGCGGCCGCGTCGAGATTATCATCATTGATCGTCTCAAGCCAGCACACATCGGTGACAGTGCCTCACTTGCTAATCAGAGACCCAATGGTAGACCTATCATACTTACTAGCGGGATCCTTAAAGCTACTTCAGGTCCCACGCTGGACAAATCAGAGACCTCATTCTCACGTCCCAGTCAACAGCACGCGAAATCTGCACAACCTATCAATGAGACTCCGGTCTCACGTCCAGATCAGCAATCCACGCCGCCCTTGACTTCAGATGAGATTGACGACTCACGAGGTACGCACGAGACTACTGTCTCGCGTTCCAGTCACCGCGTACACCTACCTGTACGCTTTCTCGAATAACCACCCACGCAGCAAAGGAAACGTGATAGTACCCTATCCTCGTACTACATGTATGCTACATCTTTCTCCTTTTCCTTCATTTCATATCCTGAGCACATGTCTACGGCCATCAACCTGTTGGTACCGTCGATTTCAGTCAATTTAGGTGAAAGCTGGCTCGATAACCCATGCACTCAGTCGATGTTTTAGTTTTGAATGTTCTTATATACGTATGGTTTGGAATATGGTCGTTCTGGTCGTTTCTGGCTCCTTCGCTCAATCCAGTTCCGTCCTACGCCCACAGCTTTTTCTGGTACGAACCCCTGCGAACACTGAGTGTAGTATATTTAGCCATTGATTGCTTGTATTGAAAGATGATTTGGTTTGTTATGCATGTGCGGTAAAAATAAATGAACAGTCCATATCTTTAAAACTTTCTAAATAGCTGCAGGAACACGGAACTTCCATTCAAACCGCTCTGACTAACTCACTCTGTTTACCTTTAATCCTACATTGACCTAGTTAGCTTCACGCACGCGACAAAAATCTGAAGACTATGCCGTTTAACGAGGTGAATTGGAAGCTCTGTGGAAAATAATTCATCGAAAAGCTTTGTTTCATCTTAAACTGTAAACAAATATACACTGCTACGCACAACGTGTATATACATGATAACATGTGAAATATCCCTACTTGTCAGTAGTTCCTCTTGCTCCTGTAAGCACATGAAATAGTTCTAGTATATTAGTATTAATTTCACCAGATCCGAGTTTTCGAGTAAAACTAACATCTTTGATGTAGACGTGTGTCAGTATGCTATGCCGAAATAATCCTCTTCGATTTTGGAATACCGCCAACAAAGGAGGTTGGTACAATAGGCGTTCAGTCTATTAGCCAGTCGCTTCAAGATAATAAGGATACTTGGCAACGCATCCAAATACTAATTGAAGTCTGAAACTCATGCAGAGCTTCTCAGGTAACTGGATCTTTACGCACTAGAGAATGGGTGTCTCAGAGCTGACGTACTGATGTCTAATTGGATTCTAGGCACAAAACTTGTGTGCAGTTCCCAGAAACTAGAGGAACAGCAGGACAAAATGGACATCAAAGTCTAGTTTCACTCTTCCTAAGTAGCCTCATATCAGTCATATATTACGAAAAATGCAAATCATTAACTAACTGCCAAACTGACTAGAATTATGGCAGTCAAGTGTGTAGACTACTAATTATTGGAATTTATAAGGCTGTAGTCAGTGAATAATTTACTTCTAGACTTAGAGCTGGAACTGCGCCTAGAGAACAAGGATCAAGCGCAAAGAAATCAATTACTTTGTACTAGCTCGTAAAAAAGATATTGGACATTGGAAACCGCCTCAATTAGAGTGTGCGTTACGTCATGCAGAAGAGTTCGCAAAATACCGGAGAACAGCAATCTGTAATTAGAAACTTACTTAATATTCTAACTCCTTATTTAGTCGGCTGAATTCTTCTCACATGATGGGATTTTTTCACTGGAAACAGCAAAGTGGTTCAGGTACAATCGTAAAGTTTATATATTGCATATTTTTTTACAGGATAGTGAATTCACTGACAAATCTGCAAGTTTGTAACAATTACTTGGTTGGTGCTACTTCAAAAAATACTCTTATAAGAACACCTACTATTCCTCCTTATAATATAACTGGTTCGTTTCCTTGTTCGATTATGTATTTATTCACATCTATTCCCTGTTTTCGGTCGTTCACAATCTTAATAATTTTTGATGCTGTTCTATCTCACACACTCGATTCTGTGCACATATAGCAACAACAATATGGATCTTTATGTGGTTATGTGTGTTTTTAGGTCTCTAAATAGTCTTTCTGTGGAGACTGGTTGACTCTGTCCGCTATCTTTATGTCACTACCGGGTTAGGGTGTCCTATCTTTATCCTCAAAAACGGAATTTCGATTTGATTGATTCTCCCAAAAACCTTTATAGTTACAATGACCACAATGAGATACGGATAGTTCCATTCGTTTTACTGCAATTTTTTTCTAACAGGACAAATAGTTTGTCTAAATTTCAGTGACTCACAAGTGTCTATTGGTTTATTTACAATCAGAGTGAAGGCGAACTGTTATTATATGTTGGGGATAGTTAAACATAATACATGTTTGGTGTGGTCATATTTCAGATTTTATAATATTGTATAGCTGTCCCAAAATGGCTATCCATACTTTAAACAGCTAATGCACGGCAGATTATACAATCTAACGGAGTTCATCTTTTCACGAGACTGGCTAATGGTCTCTGAAATGTAGCTTTCATGGTCCTATAGTTGACAAATGCTTGTCAGTGTTCTAATCTCAAAACAGCGTGAAACTCTAGGTAAAATCAGTTTGAAGTGGAAAAACGCTAAATATATTTCCATATTATATATTGTAGATCATTTACCAGCACTCGTGGATGATTTCATTCTCTGGTTTTAGCTTACATCAAAAAGATAAACGTCAATTGTTTATTTGAAATTACGACAGTATTGCTATGATCGCCTCCCTTGGGTCGATTATTACTCTGACAGTGTAGCAACCAGTACATATACTAAGTTTTTGAACCGATCTAAACTTTTTCGTTTAGATTAGGTAATGTTTACTCCTTACGTCAACATTAGGTTTAAAATTCGAGTATTAAAATGATTGTGTTATGATATGCTATCAAGTGGTCATAAATTTCCATAGTAGATGAATGCTTCTTTCCTATACACATAATTGAGTTTAATCTACTGTTTTGAAGAGATTGATTTAATGTTTTTAACTGTATTGCTCCGTGATAAATCATAATGCAAATTTCCACTCAGCTTTTATAATTTACGTCAATTGGTGCAATTCGATACGTATATTTATTTTTATAAAGCTAGAATTTTCATTATCATTTTAACTTTTATCCAGAAATTGAAATAAGCCGCCTATCAGATGATCGAGTTCATAATATCTTTCTTGATCCTATGGGTTGGCATACTGTAATTAGTATGCAATCGGGTATAAATTTCTACGTCAATAAAGGCATGAAAAAGGTTCGACCTTTAAATAAAACCAAAGTAAGTATTTGTACATTTTATTCGATTTGATGAAAATATATTTTATACTTGCTTGTCTCGAGAAATTTTATTTTCACTTTTCGGTAGATCATATATTGACACACATGGCTTTTTGTGTAAAGGTTATTGTTTAAAATCAGATTAATTTTGATCCTCAACTTTTAAACATGATTATTAGGAATTACCACTTTTCGTGTAACAAAACTACTTTTACGTTGATATGTAAAACAGTTAACTTTTGTTATGATTTACGACTAAACTGGTCGTTAATCTTGGTACAAAAGTATTCAGAAGTAGAGTTGTAGAGTTATTCCATTTTATCATTCCGGGTCTGAAAAGGAAATCTATGTAAATGGAAATATGTATGTTTACTTTCAAAGAAATTTATTTCTGGTGATAAAATTAATCTGCATTATAAGGTTGTGGATAATGTTCAGTTAAATTTTGAACTAGTGAAGCGAGCAGTGTTAGACCAGAAGCACTGGACGGCTTAAGATCCTGGGTTTGAATCCTGATAGGTGCAGAAGTTGTGAATGTGCACTGCTGATGAGTCCCATACCAGGACGAAACGACCGTCCTGTGCTTCCAGGTTTCTAATAGTAATCTAACGTTAAACGATTCATGTTTTCAAAATAAAATTAATCGTCAAACATAATTGTTAGTTCATTGGTGAATGATATGTGAAGGATTCAAAAATAATAAAACATTGGCTTCGTTGCAAATAGAATCGACTTTCAACCTTTAAGTTGCAGGTAATAACGTCTCTCTCCACCAGAATTTGGTTGTACAACCAAATAAGATCAGTTCTCCTAACAATTAAATTACAGCTCAATACTAATTACTTGATTAGTAATTTTATAGGTTCTGGGAGTCTCATCGGCGGTGATGGCCTGGTGACTGACGAAATCTCAGCACGGATACAGAAGGCTCGACTGGCTTTTGCCAACCTGCATCACTTATGGCGTATCCGTTTGCTGACTAAAGGACGAGTGTACTGTGCAGTAGTTCGCTCCATCTTACTTTATGGCTGTGAAACATGGCCAGTGAGAGTAGAAGATATTCGTCGGTTATTGGTTTTCGATCATAGGTGTCTTCGAAGAATTGCTCGTATATCGTGGGACACCCGAGTGAGCAACGCTGTTATTAGGACACGGGTACTAGGTAAGAATGGCAGATCAATAAATGAAGTGCTGAAACTTCATCAGTTGAGATGGTTGGGACATGTGCTGCGTATGCCTAACCACCGACTGCCTCGACGAGCTATGTTTTGTGGTTTAGGAGTAGGTTGGAAGAAAGTTAGGGGCGGCTAGACCAAAACATGGCAGAAATCCATGAAGTCATTGACGAGTGGACTGAGTCATGTCGGTAGTTGTCGACTACCTGATTGGGGTCCGCGAGATGATAATGATCGATGGTTAGAGACCTTGAATGACATGGCTCAAAATCGTTCGCAATGGCGCCGATGCATTTATTCTTTGTGTTCTCTCAAACTCTAATCTTCTGGATTCTTCAACACCTCTAGTTTTGACTTTCTAAACTTATCTCACTGAATCATATTTCTTGAATAATATTTTCTAATCCTAACCTCTCTGATTACTTCTAATACATTTACCACCCTCTTCTACTATTGGATTTGAATTGACAATCATATCTCTGTGCTACTGTGGTATGGCAACTTGAACTGATGTACTTACGTACGAAGTTCTACGTTGCATCTGACTGACTGACTGACTACCTACTTACTTACGCCTGTTACCCCCAATATAGCATAGGCCGCCCACCAGTTTCCTCTAACCATTCATTAACAAGGAAACTTAAAAAACTTATCTAAAGGTTGGTAATCGTTCACATATTCATATTCATATTATCTAATTAGTTACTTATAATAAAATTTCATTATTTTAGGATCATTTATTTGACTCTATAGCATGGAATCAACATAATGTGAATGAATTTTGTACACAAGAAATTCTGATCGGTACTAATGATGGATTAATATTTGAAACTATGCTTATATTTAATGAAGATAGCTTTTTTAGTTCAAGTAATATTGAACAATATTGGATTCAAGTAAGATGTTCAATTTTTCTTTTTTAATTTTTGTATGACTGCCCAAAATTTTCAGTTGATAAATTGATTTGTGAAGTGACGGTATGTAGCCTAATCATTGAAATATACGCAAGTTGTCATTTGTACCATGAATTGTATTTATATTGATAACTATTAAAAAACCAAGTAGTAGTGGGCATATGCTTCGTCTCAGCAAGTGCCTCTTTAACAATACTCTCCGAAGAATTGAGAACCCTTAAATCTTGCGGCAAGCAAGTGAACCTCAGACTTCTTAGTTGTGTGCTTTTAACTGGTATGAGGGCGGTTGTCACTTCGCGGCTGCCCACACCGTGGAGGGTTGTTTCTTGAGGGATCTGAAAAGGAAGATAGATTAGTGTTGGTCTTGGAGACCTGGTTGCGTGACCGTAGAGTCCAAGGGACAGCTGCTTGAGGCCGGTCACGCACGGCCTTATAATGAAAGGTTTTTTGAGTATTAGCTCCGCTCTTAAAGGCCCTTAGTGGGCACCCTTACCACCGGAGACGGAAATCCGTGAGGTAGGGTGAGGTGTGACATTTTTAGGGTTGACATTTCCTAACCTGCCTCGACGAGCTATGTTTTGTGGTGTAGGAGTAGGTTGGAAGAAAGCTATGGGCGGCCAAACCAAAACATGGCATAAATCCATGAAGTCATTGACTAGTGGACTGAGTCATGTTGGTAGATGTAGGCTACCTGGTTGGGGTCCGCGAGACGATAGTCACCGACGGTTAGAGACCTTGAACGACATGGCTCAAAATCGTTTGCAATGGCGCAAGTGCATCCATTCGTTGTGCTCTCTCAAATTCTAATCTTCTGGATTCGTCAGCACGTCTACCTTTGTCTTTCTAACCTTATCTCACCTAATTATACTTCTCGAATAATATCTTCGAACCCAAGTCTTCTTCATAACCATTAATACCTCTACTATCTTTATCACTATGGGATTTGATTTGAGATTTGCGTCTCTGTGTGCTAATGTGTTGGTATGTGATATGTTCGTCACTTAGTATGCTTGATGCTATTACGAGTTTACCTTAGTCGATAAACGCGAACGATACTTTTACCAGCTTCCAGGAAGGCTACCTTGAATCCAACGGTAAAACAGAAGTCTTGGTAAGCGTAGAAAGTATATTCTACAAACACCCAGCAATCCAGTACAATCAAGCATACAACTCTCGTTTATTTATACAACATAACAACGTCCTTGAGACAGTTAAGAAAATAGCATACTAAAATACACAGCAGCCAATCACAGCCATGGATTTTCCTGGTGGGAATTGAAATCTCAAGGTCATTTGATCAGCCCCTGCTGGCGAACGTGAAAACCGAAATACGGCATTATCAAGCGAATTTTGGGGATCTAACATCCCCAACACTCCTCCCCTTTTTAATAGCGTGTTCTCCTGTGGTTGACTTGCATCTTGACTATTGTTCGCCGCTGTCTGAGGGGATACCTTCGGGAACGAAGAACAGCTTGCTGCTGAGTTTCTTCTCGTGGCGGGGCTCTCGGTAGGTTGAAGGTATCAAGCAAGATGTCAAGGGGAAGGCTTTCTGCTCTTGATGGGTGATCTTGGGCTAGCCGTCTGCGTATCTGATTCCAATGACGTGACCATTTATCACCTCCTACCTCTACTTCGTACATAACTCGACCAACCCTTCTGACCACTCTCGCTTCTACCCAAGGACCATGGTTCGTTCTGTAGTCGCGGGCAAACACAGGGCATCCCACCTCGTAAGCGGATTGTCTTTGCTGCTTTGTCTCTACTGATGAGGGTGCATTAGTCGGATGCATCAGGCTGTGGATCGTTTTCAATCTTCTTCCCATCAGGATTTCAGCTGGGGACTTTTGCTCCGGTAACAATTCATTTGGTGTTGTCCGATAGACGTACAAGAAATTTTGTAACGTTTCGGCTGGCGTCCCCTCCCCTTTTGACTTGAGCAGTGCTCTTTTAAACGTATCCACAAACCTTTCCGCCTGCCCATTCGATTGCGGGTGGTATGGTGGCGAGCGTAAGTGTTTAATAGCTAGCCGTTGACGGAAATTCTGGAATTGGGAAGAGGTGAATTGAGAGCCATTGTCGGATACGATCACATCTGGTATGCCATTTCGTGAGAAAATTTCAGTTAGGAGCTGTATAGTCTTAGTTGTAGTGGGCGGCATAACGGGGCTGATTTCCGGCCATTTAGAAAAGGCGTCGACGACAATTAAATACATAGTCCCATTTATTGGGCCAGCGAAGTCGACATGTATCCTGGACCAAGGATGCTCAGGTTTGGGCCATGAAACCGGCGGAATTTTGGCATTCATCTTTGCCGCCTGCTGACACCGGATGCATTTTTCAACCAACGCTGTGACATGTTGATCCATGTGAGGCCAGTATGCATAACTCCTGGCTATGGACTTCATTCGTTTAATCCCAGGATGACCAAGATGGAACTGTCTCAGCACTTTTGCACGAAGGGATTCTGGCACCACTACTCTTTCACCAAACATCAGACAATCGTTGACGATGCATAGTGACTCCCGCCGCTGATACAGTTGCTTCATGTCACCTTCAAACTTTTTCGACGGCCAACCGTTAGTGACATATTTCATCGTCATTTTGATGATGGGGTCGTTTCTAGAAGCATTTTGTATGTCTGTTGCAGACACCGGTAATGCGCGAACTGCAGTTGTCAGATCACATTCTGCGTGGTCTTCTACTGACAGAGATGCGATCACCATGTTTTCCTCAGCCGCCACTTGATCATTAATGAGTCGTGACAAGGCGTCTGCTTGACCGAATTGTAGAGTACGTCGATATTGGATTTCGAAATCATACCCCAAAAGTACCAAGGCCCATCGCTGAAGACGATTTGCAGAATGGGCTGGAATGCCAGACTTTGAACCAAATATTGCTAACAGAGGCTTGTGATCTGTGAGGAGCGTGAATCTCCGACCGTACAGAAACTTATGGAAACGGCGAACAGCAAACACAAGGGCAAGAGCTTCTTTCTCTATCTGGCTATACTTCTTTTCTGCTGGGGTCAGTGTACGGGATGCATGCATAACGGCTTTTTCCGACGCGTCTGGAAATTGATGTGAAATAACAGCACCTAGGCCATATGCTGAAGCGTCTGCTGCTACGATAATCGGCATGGATGGATCGTAGTGTGTTAATAACAATTCCGAGCTAATTATAGACTTGAGTTTACCAAAAGCCGCGTCACACTCTTTAGTCCAGTTCCATGTGCTATGCTTCTGCAGTAGACAATTCAATGGAGCGCGAATATCATGCATCGAGGGAACAAAAGCTGAATAATAACTGATCAAACCGAGAAAAGATCGTAATTCGGAAACATTAGTGGGAGTGGGCATCAGTTTGATAGCTCGGATGTTTTCAGGATCCGGTCTGCGACCGTCGGCATCAAAGATGAATCCCAAATACTTTACCGACTGCAATAGAAACTGGCATTTTTCTGGGCGTAACCGGAAACCATTGTCACTGATGCGTTGTAGTACCAATGTCGTGCGTTCCCGTACCTGTTCTAACGTCTTCGCAACAATCAAGATATCATCGAGATAAGCTGCAACCCCTGAGATATCTGACAGGATAGTATCCATTAGTTGTTGGAAGATAGATGGGGCAGTCTTAACTCCAAAAGGTAGACGGTTATACTGGAACAAACCACGATGAGTGTTGATAGTAAGCAGCTCTTTAGATGCTTCATCGACTTCCACTTGCAAATAAGCATCAGCTAGGTCAAGCTTTGCGAAGAACTTTCCCCCATTCAGCATAGTGAACAGATCTGCTGGGACTGGCAGAGGATAATGATGCTGTTCTAGAGCTGCGTTGAGACCTGTAGAGAAGTCAGCACATATACGTATCGTGCCGTTGGCCTTCTTGATAACGACTATAGGTGCTGCCCAACTGGAGTAAGAAACGGGAGTAATAACTCCTTGTCGTTGAAGGCGATCCAGCTCTTCATCTACTGTTGCTAATGTAGCATACGGTACCGGTCTCTTTGGACGAAAAGCAGGCTTAGCCCCATGTTTCAACCGAAGTGTTGCTTTCATAGCAGTGCACCGACCTAATCCAGGTTCAAAAATGGTTGAAAACTCTGTCATCAGCTTCTTCGTATACGCTTCTGGGTCATGTCGTTGTGATACCAGGTTGCATATGGTATTTAGCGGGACATCAGCCAATTTTAGCTGGTCGAACCAATCTAAACCAAGTAAATTTAGATCAGCTGGCGTTATATAGCATACCCCAGTAAACGACGAATCTCGGAAAGCAACTTTACATTCCAATTGTCCTAACAGACGAAGATAATTACCACATGCTGTACGAGGCTTTTGTGTTGTGTGCTGCAGGCTTGGGCTGCCCAATTTGGTCCAATTTTTGCGCGAGAGGATAGTGACATCAGATGCAGTATCTATTTGCATTCTACACAAATAACCGTTAATATTAAGAGTAATAAATTTCCTCTCACCTGGTGATGAGCTTTGGCAGGAAGATATTAGGCTCAATGCATTGGTACTGGATCTAGGAACAGGCTTCTTAGCACTTCTGGATCGCTTTGGCTTTTTCTGTAGGCAAAAGCCATCTTTATGACCGATGACTTTACACTTCCTGCATCTATGCTGCCTAAATGGGCAGTTCCGTACATAGTGCCATGAACCGCAGTGCCAGCAAGCAGAAGGTGGATTCATTTTGGGTTTTTGGGCCGAATTGGAATTTTTCTTTTCACTAATGGAATGCACGTATGATGAGAGGCCCTTGTTTTCGACCATGGAGGTATCATGCTTCAAGTTTACTAATCTCTGGCACTCTGCAGTTATTTCTTGAAGCGAGATGTTTGGGCACTGTTCAATTTTACTTAGGATTCTGGTTCTTATATCAGCATCGTCGGGAGATTGTAAGCTGCACACAAACACAAGGCACTTAAACTGATCTTCCGTCATTGATGATAATTTAAATCGTTCGCATTCACGATTTACTAAGCCAACATGCTTTACCCAGTCATCTTCATTTGACTTGATTATTTTGAGGCATTGATAACGAATATTAAAGAGAGATGACTGTTCAGAGAAGATTTGCGACAGCGTATCAATTGTAGCATCAAAAGAGAAATCTCGTGGGTTCTTTGGGAGGATGAAATTACTATAACGTTCGTGTTCGATTGTGCTGAGCTTTCTCAAAAGGATTCTGACTTTGGTGGCGTCATCAAGATTGTTGAGGTCGACCTTGAACAAATCCTTATACTTCTTAAACCAAGACTCGAAAGTCACACCAGCAAGGCCATCAAAATGAAATTCATGAATGGAATTAACTATCGAGTCTGTATGCGGATTATATGAATCATCGGCAAAACCTCTGTGATTCAAATTCATTTGTTTCATTAACAGCTCCAACATACGTTCCTGGAACTGTTCATATCGTTTACCTTGACGTTCCAGTAAAGATTCTAACTGTTCAAGATTAATTGACATTGTGAATTGTGAGCCCCGTCGCCACTGATATGTTCGTCACTTAGTATGCTTGATGCTATTACGAGTTTACCTTAGTCGATAAACGCGAACGATACTTTTACCAGCTTCCAGGAAGGCTACCTTGAATCCAACGGTAAAACAGAAGTCTTGGTAAGCGTAGAAAGTATATTCTACAAACACCCAGCAATCCAGTACAATCAAGCATACAACTCTCGTTTATTTATACAACATAACAACGTCCTTGAGACAGTTAAGAAAATAGCATACTAAAATACACAGCAGCCAATCACAGCCATGGATTTTCCTGGTGGGAATTGAAATCTCAAGGTCATTTGATCAGCCCCTGCTGGCGAACGTGAAAACCGAAATACGGCATTATCAAGCGAATTTTGGGGATCTAACATCCCCAACAGTATGGCAACATGAACTTATGTACATACGTACGTAGTTCTACGTTGTAACTGACTGACTATCGATTTCACTATTATTAACTGTATGTCATATATCTATCTATCTATCTATCTTTCTGTTTGATTCTGTTTATTTTCTGTTCACTTAGATTATGAATTTAGGTCATAGTGTAACTGGTATTGAAATAATACGTTTTCCTATTGGTTCACCAAATGTATTAGTTGGTGAACCACAACGTTGTGTTATCTTGGCTACAACACCATGTCGTATGTATCAATTTGCTGGTTGGATTAATACAAATAATGCTACTACTAATAGTAGTATTAATACTATTACTACTACAATTACAGCAACTAGTTCAATATTATCTCATTTTACATCAACTACTGGTATTAGTGGTGGTACAAGTGGTACTAGTGGTAGTGGTACTAGTAGTCATAAATCAAGTCTAGTCAATGATTATCAACCATCACAAGCACAACCGCAAGCACAACAACAACAGCAACAGTCATCTATTGGAACACAAAATACAACTCTATTTCCTAATTTGACTGGACTTTTTTATAGTGTATTCAATTCAGATGATAAACAACTACCTGTAGGTATGTTGTGTGTGCGTGTGTGTGTGTTATTTTGTTAAAGAGAAATACATATTTAGTGTTCACGCTTGCACGTAAACAACGTCAACTTGATATACTTGAACTATTTATTACGAGTTGTGTTTACCTTAGTCGGAAAACATGAGAGCGAGGATCGAGGATCCGGTGACATGACATGCTACTCATCAAATCCGATTATCCCAACTCCCATTATTGAGTAAAAAAATAAGAAGACTTGATATGAAGTAGAATCTGTATTCTACAAGTATCCAGAAAGTACGAGGTCCGAATCCAGAAGAGAAACGGGATCCCG
This sequence comes from Schistosoma turkestanicum, assembly GCA_944470395.2. NCBI lineage: Eukaryota > Metazoa > Platyhelminthes > Trematoda > Strigeidida > Schistosomatidae > Schistosoma > Schistosoma turkestanicum. The sequence goes on from OX103974.1 coordinate 198,863, forward strand.
GTCCTGGTTGTGGTCATAAAATGTTACAGATAATGCGTATTTATACATTTTGGTCGAATAGGAAACAGCATCGAAGCCTGTGACATTGACCGTTCAGGACGACCAATAGGAAGTAACATTTGAAATGACATTAACAGTCCAGATGACCAATAAGAGACAACATTGAAGTATTTGACTTTGACAGTTAAACGACCATAATTTTGACCAATAGAAATCGACCAATTGGAATTGATCAATAATCCTCTTTGGATATTGGATGAATACCCTAACATTTAGCTTATAAATAAAAGTAATTACCATCACTACGCGTAGGCTAGAGGAAAGCTAATTGGGGTGGGGGCGGCCAAACCAGGGACATGACACAAATATATAAAGTCATTGTTAACTGGATTGAGTCATATTGTTAAATGTATACTGATGGTTAGAGAGAGACTTTGAAATCGTTTGCAATGTCTCTGATGCATTCACTGGGTTATACTTCTTGAATCATATCTTCGAACCCCAATCTCCATTACTTCTGACACTTCTACTCCTATGGGATTTGAATTGAAAATCTGATATAGTATGACAACTGGAACGGACTTACATATGCTCAATGATTGAAAAGTAATTACAGATTTCTTTACTTGTCTATTTCTTATGAGTACTTGTTACATAACAATTGGTCAGATTTACTGTCTCGAATCACCATCATATTTGTGAACTAAGAAGTTTGTTTCTAGTTAACACAGTTGTATGAGTTGTAAGTTGATTCTACTCCATAGTCACCATATGCAAAATAATAGATTCTGTAATATTTCCTAACAACTGCATTGCTTACTTGGTGGTCCCAGGATATATGGGCAATGCTTCGAAGATACTTATGATCGAATACCAACAGTCTACGAATATCCTCTCCTCTTACTGGCTATGTTTCACACCCGTACAGTAGGAGGGATTGAACTGTTTCACTGTAGACTCATCGTTTGGCTAGTATAGATGGACATTTCGTCTGTTGTTGTGTTATTCAATATTCATTGCTGTGTCAAGCATCGCATTCTGTTCATTGTTCTCTGTTGTAAATTGTTTTGCATTACGGGGTTGTGAAGATTGTTAAGTTACATATGGGACTCCTAAGCAGTGCGCATCCGCGACTCCTGCACCCCGCAGGATTCGAACCCAGGACCTCCGGTATTGTGCGCGAACGCCCTAACCGTTAGACCACTGAGTCGGTATCTAAAGATGTGAATGTCTATCTTGATCAATTCACGGAGTTGCGCAACCTCATACACAGTCTTCGGTAGACACTGCCTACACCCGAACAGGTTGAACTTCACTGGTCACGTCTTCCCACTAGAACTCGGAGAAGATTCCTCACGAAGCTAGTCACTAGTGAGCACAGGTAATTTGCATTACGGGGTTGTGAAGACTGTTAAGTTACACATTTTTGAAACCATGAATCGATCAATGTTAGACCACCATTGGAAACCTAGAAGCACTGGACGGCCGTTTCGTCCTGGTATGAGACTCTTCAGCAGTGCGCATCCACGACTCCTGCACCCCGCAAGATTCGAACCCAGGACCTGCGGTATTATGTGCGAACGCCCTAACCGTTGTTTTGATTATGTTAATGAATTCATTAATCGAAAATTAATTATAGAATATTGTTTTTGTTCAATTTTTATTCTGAAAACAAATTAGGTTCTAAAGTTACTGAATTCCCTGGAAGTTTTGGTTATAGTGATTTAAAACTTTATCGTAATGTAAAAGATGAACTTCCAAGTAAATTTGCATGGATGACAGGTTAGTAAAGTAATGTGCAGATTGTAAAATTATTTTTAGCGCGTTATAGTTTTATGAAGATCATTTTTTTTACCTTGTAATCATAAATGAATCATTGTTAGACCACCATCAGAGAAACTTAGAAGCACTAAAAGACGGCCGTTTCATCCCCGGTGTATGGGATTTATCAGCTGGTAGTGCGCATCTACGACTCCTGCCAGTTGCAGGAATCGAACTAAGGACCTTTGGTCTAGTGTGCGCGAATGCTTAACCTGTGGACCGGCCAGAATCCAACGGTGTTAATATGTAACTCTGATCAATCTTGGCGGAACCTCAAAAATTTTTGTTCAATATGTATTACGCTTATAAAATGTTACATTAGTTACATTTTCTTTGCTCTTTGGATTTTCTAACTTAACATAAATGTGTTTAACTCAATCTCCACCGAATCCTCTTCATTAATACCAGTCGTATACTCATTAGGAAATAGCTTCATGATGTATTTCATGAAGTTCTAGTGAGAACTGGGGACCAATTGGAGTTTAATTCATGTCGAATAGAAGACAGTTATCCACTGGAAGCAATAGATGAAGGTTAAGCAACATCATGTATTGATTGGAGTTAGATATTAACACCGTGGGATGTTAGTCTATCATAGGTTAATTGCTATCGTGCGAAACCGAAAGTCCTTGGTTTTAATTCCCGTATATAGGGATCGTGGGTGTGTACTGCCACTGATGAATCAATCCCATACTAGAACGGGACGGCTATCCAGTACTTCCAGGTTTCTGATTGCAGTCTTGCTAAGATTAGTTTGTGATTTTAACATTCAATGAAACAGAAAATAGAATGTAGAAATGTTCATCGGCGTTCAATAATAGTCTTATGCATGAATACGAAATATACAGTGACTTAAATCTTGTATAAACAAGCCATGTTAATTCATATGAATACACTAATAGATAGTGTTAAACATGTAAGCTCTAACCACGAAACTTGAAAGTTTTAAATTCGATATCTGTTATCATCTTAACGTATGCTCAATACTGAAGTCTCTCATACTAAAATGAAACAACTTTCCAGTACTTTCTGTAGAAAATCTGAAGCGAGGGAGAGCAGCAGGGCCTGACAGGCTGACCCCTGAGATTTCTAAGGATGATGGTCCATTTTCAGCAGTTAGATTGACTGAGATCTTAGGTAGAATCTGGGAACTGGTCATAATCCTATCTGACTCGTCTCAATCCCTGATTGTCCCAATTTATAAGAAAGGACAAAAGTCTTCTTGTGACAATCACAGGGGGAATAAGTCTAACTAATATAGTGTCGGAAATATTGGCCTCAATAATATTCGATCACCTAACTAGAGCTCGTGAAGAGCAGACTACAGAAAACCAGGCTGGTTTCATACTTGGACGTGGCTGTATAAACCGGAAATTCACACTACGTCAGGTCCTAAAACAAAGACACGTTCAGACGCTCCACATTAGTAGTATTTGTCGACCTTTAAGCGGTGTTCGACTCTGTTTATTGTGAGGAACTGTGGTAGTGTTTGTCATTAAAAGGTGTACCAAAAGAAGTGCATTAACCTTATACAAGCCCTCTACTCGAACACTACAGGGTGAGTTAGAGCTTATGGCGAGCTGTCGTCGGAATTCTTCTCTTCAAGTGGTGTTCGTCAGGCCTGTGCACTCTCTCCATTCTTCCTTAACTTTATCATAGACATACTGTTGGAGTTAACATTATCCTCGTCAGACTGTTCAAGGGTGGACCTTCTACCAGGAGGTTCGCCTATTGACCCAGAATATGCCGATGACATAGTGCCGTTTGGTGAAGACGCTGACAAAATGCAGTGTCTTGTGATTACGCTAAGCAACAATGCAAGCATATTTAGGATGCGATTCTCCCCATCGAAATACAAAATGTTGTTTCAGGATAGCTTTGTATCGACACCTGAACTAGTGTGTCTAAATTATTAGCTTCCATAATAATTCAACACCTAACTAGAGCTCGTGAAGAATAGACTCGTCAGACCTGGACGACGTGGTTGAATAGACCACATATTCACACTACGCCAGGTCCTAGAACATAGTCCGTCAGTCAATTAGATGCAACGTAGAACTTCGTACGTAAGTACATCAGTTCATGTTGCCATACCACATCAGCACAGAGATATAATTGTCAATTCAAATCCAATAGTAGAAGGTATTTGAAGTAATCAGAGGGGTTAGGATGAGAAGATATTATTCAAGAAGTATGATTCGGTGAGAAAAGTTTAGAAATTCAAAACTAGAGGGTTTGAAGAATCCAGAAGATTAGGATTTGAGAGAACACAAATAATAAATGCACCGGCGCCATTGCAAACGGTTTTGAGCCATGTCATTCAGTGTATCTAACCATCGATTATTATCATCTCGCGTACCCGAACCAGGTAGTCGACAACTACCGATATGACTCAGTCCACTAGTCAGTGACTTCATGGATTTCTGCCATGTTTTGGTCTGGCCGCTCCTAGCTTTCATCCAACCTATTCCTACACCACAAAACAAAGCTCGTCGAGGCAGTCGGTGGTTAGGCATACGCAGCACATGTCCCAACCACCTCAACTGATGAAGTTTCACCACTTCATCTATTGATCTGCCATCCTTGCCTATTACTCGTTTCCTAACGACAGCATTACTTACTCGGTTGTCCCACGGTATACGAGCAATACTTCGAAGACACCTATGATCGAAAACCAATAACCGACGAATATCTTCTACTCTCACTGGCCATGTTTCACAGCCATAAAGTAAGATGGAGCGAACTACTGCACAGTTTACTAGTCCTTTAGTCAGCAAATGGAAATCTGGCCTACGTCATAAGTGACGCAGGTTGGCAAAAGCCAATCGAGCCTTCTGTATCCGCGCTGAGATTTCGTTAGTCACCAGGTCATCAGCACTGATGAGACTCCCGAGATAAGTAATGCGGTCTACACGCTCGACTACTTCACTCCCTATCATTAGTTCAGATGCCGATGCAACCCAATCTTGAAGCAACATTTTGCATTTCGATAGGGAAAACCTAGAACATATACTAAACATGTAAATGTACATTTGACAAATAAACTGTATCATTTTTTTTATTCAATAAAAAAAAACACCCAACGTACTCTTTTTTTCGTTTCTGCAAAAAAATTTCAGGTCCAGGTATTTATTTTGGTTATATTCGTACAGAACAGTTAAGTATGCCACCGTTTACAAAACTTTCCACGAATTATGATCATCAACAATCAATCGATATGAAATCATTTTCAAATGACATAACTTCCATCAGCACACCAACTAGTATGCCTGATAATCATCATACAAATCGACATTATACAAATCAACCAAAAGATATCTTTTCTGGTCGTGGTGTTAATTTAACACGTCATACAAAATTAATTCCATATCCAATTATTCAAATACTTGAACGACCTGGTATGCCATTGAGTATTTGTTTAACAGAATTTCACTTGATCATAATTTATGTGGATCGTATTAAAGCTGTGAATGTTTTAGATGGACGTGTAGTTTATTCTATGCCGTTGAACAATATCATTGGTTATGAACGTGCTTTGGGCATGTCACGTGATCCATTGTCCAATCAGATTTGGATATTTAGTAATAATCATTTGGCACAATTAAATATGAGCAATGAATTATGTAGAATATGGCAAATTTATATGGATCGTTTACAATTTAATGAAGCACGTCAATTTTGTCAGGTATGTATGTGTACTTAACGCGATATATCTATTAACATAAGCTATATTGTTTGTGATACAGGGATGAAGGTTTCCTATGAGAGACTAGAGGTTCGTTGTAATGAACATTGTGGATGGCTTGGTATTGCTTTCGGACAAGTATTGCTAACAGTCCATATACAAATTTGGTTAGCAGGAGGACCGATGTCGTTGATACAAGTGATGGCTGTTTTGTAACATTCCTGGAGGGCCATAGTCATTGGGGTGCTGTATTGGTGCATATCACCATAGCTAATAATAATGAGTTTGACAGTCATGTGTAAGCGGGATGGGTGGAAACAGCCTGTTCATGTGGTGTATATTGATTGACGAAGGGATTAACTTTGTCACACTGAATTATACCTCTTGAATAATATCTTCGAACCCTAGTCTTCTTCATCATCATTAATACCTTTACTATCTTTATCACTGTGGGATTTGATTTGACATTTGCGTCTGTGTGCTAATGTGGTATGGCAACATGAACTTAATGTACATACGTGCGAAGTTCTACGTTGCAACTGACTGACCGACTGACTGAAACGACTCTGGCCAGTGACGAGTAGCAGTATGTTCATCATGAAGGTGATTTTATACCGGTATTTCAGGAAAACTGAACTTCAACAAGTTCTTTATACTGAATGAAAGAGAGCTATTTGACTGTTTAATACCTTTAAATTATAAATATCTTACTGTTCAACATCCATTTATATTCTGTCTGACCAGTGAATGGCTAAGTTTTTAAAGTGTTCAACCTTTAAACAATTAGTCTCAATTGTGAACTCTGCTCGACTTTTTTCTGTTTGACCATCTGAGTGGCATCACTAGCTCTTCTACTGAAAATGTGTTTCTGATATAATGAACCAATCAGAAATGGTCATATGAGAAGATCATTTGATGGTCACCAGAAGTGTCCTAAAGGATGAATTGATATCATTGGTCAAGAAATAGATTCATTTTTTATATTATTCGGTAGACAAATACACTGTCTTTTATACTCTTTCCTTCTCAATGAAGTCGTCACTTTGGAAGGTTAGGATGTATCACGTTCAAATTCTTGCTCACCATGCATTATGACAATTTCAAAGCCAAATACATAAATCTCCAACTGTTTAATGAGTTGAGTTTTATGTTAAGTAGAACTAAGCAAAATCTTGATATTTTTGATCAGTTTAAATCCCTGGTAATAGTTAGAACTAGGAATATAGACATTATCAACGCACAAGTTGTCAAATTTCTAATGTATCGACTATATGGGGATATTTTTCATTTCATTCTGGTATTATCATATCGAATAACTATTTATTCTTAACTGGTAAGTTACTAGATAAAATCCGATCAGTTCTATTAAAATGGACATGACGTTAATTACTACTGAATTTTAAAGATTCCCATTGTGAAAATTAGAACAACACACATAAGCGAACAATATTGTTTTCGATTAGATCGTCATCAGGCTTTACTCTAATATACATGAATATTTATATGAAAATGTTAAACCAATCAAGGCAATTTGAGTGATAATCACAATGAAATGAAAAAGATTACGTAACTACATCTAATAGGCAAAAGTTCAAGTGGATAATAGGAAAACAGGTGTACTGATAGTAGTAAGAAAATTTATAAAATATGATAACTAAAGTAGGTCAAGGGTGGATGAATAGAATTCAAATAATCATCAAAAACATCAAAAACATTACGTAATAAGCAAACGTGTAAAAATAAATTAAAAAATAAAAAATATAATCTCCATCGTTAGTTACGTCATATCCGGCCACGGAAGAGATATGGGTGTCACGAATTTCTTCTGAACACATAAATTAGGGTTGAATGTACGTATTCCTATGGCTTCTGCAATGTGTAGGAGACGGGATCGAACTCCGTTGGGAAATGATGGAGGTATACGATAGATCACCCGAAAAGATCTAGATTTATCTACAATGTGACCACTATCTACCACGTGTGCTAAGATAGAACTGCGTATTGTTTTTGACTGACCCTTCGCAGTTCTATCTTAGCACACCTGGTAGATTGTGGTCACATTGTAGATAAATCTAGATCTTTTCGGGTGATCTATCGTATACCTCCATCATTTCCCAACGGAGTTCGATCCCGTCTCCTACACATTGCAGAAGCCATAGGAATACGTACATTCAACCCTAATTTATGTTTTTACACATTTGAAATCATTAATCAATCATCATTGTTAGACCACCATTAGAAACCTGGAAGCACTGGACGGCCGTTTCGTCCTAGTATGGGACTCCTCAGCAGTGCGCATCCACGACTCCTGCTCCTCGCAGGATTCGAACCCGGGACCTTTGGCATTGTAGGCGAACGCCTTACCATCGGACCACTGGGCCGGCATCCAACGGTGTTAATGTCTAACTCTGATTGGATGCCGGCCCAGTGGTCCGATGGTAAGGCGTTCGCCTACAATGCCAAAGGTCCCGGGTTCGAATCCTGCGAGGAGCAGGAGTCGTGGATGCGCACTGCTGAGGAGTCCCATACTAGGACGAAACGGCCGTCCAGTGCTTCCAGGTTTCTAATGGTGGTCTAACAATGATGATTGATTAATGATTTCAAATGTGTAAAAACGCAAACCTCCAAAACTCTGCCCCAACCTAATTTATGTGTTCAGAAGAAATTCGTGACACCCATATCTCTTCCGTGGCCGGATATGACGTAACTAACGATTGACATATTTTTATTATTTTTTTATTTTTTAATTTATTTTTACACATTTGCTTATTACGTAATGTTTTTGATGTTTTTGATGATTATTTGAATTCTATTCATCCACCCTTGACCTACTTTAGTTATCATATTTTATAAATTTTCTTACTACTATCAGTACACCTGTTTTCCTATTATCCACTTGAACTTTTGCCTATTAGATGTAGTTACGTAATCTTTTTCATTTCATTGTGATTATCACTCAAATTGCCTTGATTGGTTTAACATTTTCATATAAATATTCATGTATATTAGAGTAAAGCCTGATGACGATCTAATCGAAAACAATATTGTTCGCTTATATGTGTTGTTCTAATTACTACTGAGTAATCAATCAATTTTTTGTATACAGCGGCTGGTTAGTTCAGTTAGTTACGCATCTAACTGTAAAACTGACTGACCTGTGGTGCGCGCTACTTATAAGTAGTATATGACGCGAGTGAAAACGTAATGTCTGGCAGTAGAAGATGGGGGAAGATCAAGAAAGGAAGTGCGGGAACACAATGGGATTTGTATGAAACGCATGAACAGTAAAAGGTCAGACAATGGATTGATGTATTGCAACAGGAACAGTCCAGTTCGATATGATGGATTGATATTTTGCAAATTAACGATTTACGATATGGTTTTCCGATTTTACCAATTAACTCTGTAGTTTGAAATAAATACAATTTGGTTACCCTCACCTGTGTTCTCCTTCACTACAGACCGAGTATGGCAGATAGCATCGATTTCTTCAAAATATCACAAGTACACTTTATTGATGAATGCTACATAACATGACATTTAGTTCTGAAATTTACTGTCGACTACCTTCGGCTGCTAGTTTACTCCTCAAAACCTATAGTTTTTTTTTCTTGTTGACCTCATTGTTGTTCTCTTTGAATCATGATGTTTGTATATTGATTGATCAACTGGTTATTTTTTCTTCTCTTGAAAAAAAGGATCCCAGTCAATTGGATACAATTAGTATACGTGAAGCAGAATATAATTTTGATAATGGAAAGTAAGTAAAAAAATGATTCTGTAAAATTATTATTTGTTAAACCGTCAAGTCCGCTTACTGTGTTACGCCTGCACGTAAACACGTCAACTTGATATACTTGAACTATTTATTACGAGTTGTTTACCTTAGTCGGAAAACACGAGAGCGAGGATCGAGGATCCGGTGACACGACGTGCTACTCATCAAATCCGATTATCCCAACCCCCAATATTGAGTAAAAAAATAAGAAGACTTGATATGAAGTAGAATGTGTATTCTACAAGCATCCAGAAAGTACGAGGTCCGAATCCAGAAGAGAAACAGGATACCTTTCCTGGTCGTGGTCATAAAATGTTACAGATAATGCGTATTTATACATTTTGGTCGAATAGGAAACAGCATCGAAGTCTGTGACATTGACAGTTTAGGACGACCAATAGAAAGAAACATTTGAAATGACATTGACAGTCTGGATGACCAATAAGAGACAACATTGAAGTATTTGACTTTGACAGTTAAACGACCATAATTTTGACCAGTAGGAATTAACCAACTAATTTACTTGCGCCTATTACTCCTAATAGAGCTTACGCCTCCGACTAGTGGATTATTTTTTCTGGTTAACGTATATTTTTTAACGATTTGAATTTCAACCGGATTGGGCTTTGCTAACGCCTCATGCTCAACCATCTTCTGCTTTATCCGGGCTTGGAACAACCGGTAGTAAAACCCTAGAATGTCTCCAGGTGGAATTAGGTTGTGGTTAGGCATACACAGTACATGTCTCTAACATCAAATTAAATGATGATTTATAACTTCAGCAACAAATTTTTCATTTTCTTACCTCATATTTAACGTTTAACCCCATCAGTGTTCACCTTACTGTACCATGATTTACATGACTTGTGCTTTTCATAAACACGTACAATCTATACTGATACTACTGTGGTGCGAGCTACTTATAAGTAGTATATGACGTGAGTGTCAACGTAATGTCTGGCAGCAGAAGATTGGGGAAGATCAAGAAAGGAAGAGTTAGAACACAATGGAATTTGTATGAAACGCATGATTAGTGACAATGGATTGTGATGTTTTGCAACAGGAACAGTCCAGTTCGATATGATGGATTGATATTTTGCAAATTAACAATCTACGATATGGTTTTCCGATTTTACTGAGTAACTATAATTTTCGGTTGTCCCACCTGTGTTCTCGTTCACTACACTACTATTTCTATACCCTACATATGTCTACTGCTTCTTTTACAAATCATTGTTTATACCCATAGAATAAAAGTTACAATCCGATGAAAAAATTCAAAGATTGAAATTATCTAAAACCTAGAAAAGAATAATGCACACACACATATTTTACTAATCTTATAGACTCGCTAATCTATATTTTTCATCATAGAGTTATGAGACCTTGAACGAAATGGCTCAGAATCGTTTGCAATGGCGCAGGTGCATCCACTCTTTGTGTTCTATGAAATTCTAACCTTCTGCATTCCTCATAATCTCTACCGTTCTCCTTCTAAATTTATCTTACTGAATTATACTTCTCGAATCATATCTTCGCTCCCTAATCTTTTCCATTACTGCTAATAGTTCTATTATTGCTATCACTCCTGGATTTGGACTGGCAGTTGCGTCTCTCTGCTGATGGGGCATGGCAACCTGAACTGACGTACTTACGTACGAAGTTCTGTGTTGTATCTGTCTGTCTGTCATAGAGTTACGGTGAATGTTTTTGATTACCGAACTCATGAATCACAACCATTGTTAGACCAGCATTATAAACCTTGAATCACTGGATGGCCATTTCGTCTTGGTATGAGACTTATCAACAGTGCGTATCCACGACTCCTTCTAACAATGATAGATTCATGATTTCAGTAATAAATAACATTCTCCATAATGAAAAATTGTACAATTCATTCACTATTGACTAGCTTCATGAGGAAATTCTCTGAGTTCTAGTAAGAAGACGTAACTAGCGGAGTTGAACCCTGTCGAGTGTAGGTAAGTAGTAACCAGCGAAGACAATTAGGTGGGGTTACGTGAAGTCCCTAGAATGATCAAAGTTGGGTGCTACGGTATCAGTGGTCCAGAGGTTAAGCATTCACGCACAAGACTGAAGGTCATGAATTCGATTCCTGCAAGTCGTAGGAGTCCTAGATGCTCACTGTTTGCTGATGAGTCCCATACACAATTTTTATTAATTTAATAATTTCAGTCAGAAGTTTATTATTTATTTATCTGTTTTATTGTTATTGTTTGTGTTGTAACGCTTGCTTGGATATTTTCTGGCTAATACCTATCGCTTAGTATTCTCTGACCACACAAAATCACTGACAAATTCCCAAGAATCAAAACAGGGTTGAACAGGAAAAGATTATATTCCAAATAGAAAAGGTTAAATGGAATAAGAAGCCAAAGGTGATGGCGAATGTAAAGAAGGCAAAAATAGATACAACGTTAGTCTATTTATAGCATTTACATGAGAAGCTTCTGGATAGTAAGTAATTCACGTGATCGACTGGATTAAATTAAACCAATCAGCACGCAGCTAACAGTACGAGAATCTTCTACCCTGTTCTCCAAGAAATCGATCAGGCTCTGATTGGATAGGAAATTAGCCAATCAGCGCGCAGTTGACGTAGTCATGCTTTCATTCCATCCATGTCCCACTAACCAAGGGTGAGAACTACAGAGGCATCACTCTTCTTTCAATACCAGGCAAAGTCTTCAACAGGGTATTGTTAAACAGAATGAGGGACTTCGTAGACGCCCAACTTCGAGATCAACAGGCCGGATTTCGTAAGGATCGATCGTGTACTGACCAAATTGCTACATTACGGATCATTGTGGAACGATCAATTGAATGGAACTCACCACTCCTCATCAACTTCATCGACTAAGAGAAAGCATTTGATAGCGTGGATAGGAAAACACTGTGGAGGCTTCTTCGACACTACGGGGTGCCTGAGAAAATAGTTAACATCATACTCAATTCTTATGATGGATTCAACTGCAAAATCGTACACGAAGGACAGCTAACAGACTCTTTCGAAGTGAAGACCGGTGTCAGGCAAGGTTGCTTACTCTCACCCTTTCTCTTTCTCCTGGTGATCGACTGGATTATGAAAACGTCAACATCTGGAGGGAAGCACGGTATCAACTGAACAGTTAGGACACAGCTGGACGATCTGGACTTCGCAGATGACCTGGCTCTTCTATCGCACACTCAACAACAAATGCAAGAGAAGACGACCACTGTAGCAGCAGCCTCTGCAGCAGTAGGTCTCAACATACATAAAAGAAAAAGTAAGATTCTACGATACAATTCAACATGCGTCAGCCAAATCACTCCTGATGGAGATGCCTTTGAGGACGTTACCACCTTTACATATCTTGGCAGCATCATCAACGAGAAAGTTGGATCGGATGCAGATGTGAGGGCACGGATTGGCAAAGTAAGAGCTGCATTTCTACAGTTGAAAAATATCTGGAACTCCAAACAACTTCCAACCAAAACCAAAATCAGGATTTTCAATACAAATGTCAAGACAGTTCTACTGTATGGAGCGGAAACATGGCGAACTACCAAAGTCATCATCCAGAAAATACAAGTGTTTATTAACAGTTGTCTACGCAAAATACTTCGGATTCGTTGGCCAGATAACATCAGCAACAACGAACTGTGGGGGAGAACAAGTCAGATTCCAGTGGAGGAGGAAATCAGGAAGAAGCGGTGAAAGTGGATAGGACACACATTGCGAAAAGCACCTAACTGCGTCACGAGACAAGCCCTCACATGGAACCCTCAAGGCAAAAGGAAAAGAGGAAGGCCAAAGAATACATTACGCCGAGAAATAGAGAAAGATATGAGAGTAATGAACAAACATTGGACAGAACTGGAGAGGGAAGCCCAGGACAGAGTTGTTTGGAGAAAACTGGTGTGCGGCCTATGCTCCATTGGGAGTAACAGGCGTAAGTAAGTAAGTAAGTAAGTATGTCCCACTAACAGTTTGTTTGTCTACACTTCGTTGAGTGATTTTTATACATTTCTGGTTTTTTTTTCTTCTGTAATTCATAGTTATATCAATGCAGCTAAATTATTCGCTCGTAGTTCTTTACCATTTGAACAAATCGCTTTACGATTCTGTCGTCTATCGTCTCTGTCCTCATCATCGACAACCACAACAGGGCCAACAATCGATTTCGCATCGAATTTCATTCAACAAGGTTATGAAATCAATGATGATTATGATATTATGGAAGCATTAATTAATCAATCAAAACAATCAAGTCATATGAAGCCACAACAACACAATTTATCATCATTCCTGTCAACAACAAAAACTAAAACAAATCTAACAGAATCATCATTTTACAATGATATAACAACATCCATTACACCATTGAAAATATTTCTCACATATAAATTGAATTATTTGCTAGAACAGAAAAAAACCACCGCATCATTGAACACGAATGAACATCAAAAACCATTTGCTGGTCATATTATTCTATTAGCAATTTGGTTAATTGAATTATTATTGACAGAATTAGGTGGGATACGTGATCGTCTTATAATGAAGACAAGAAAACAAGTCAGTGGTCGTGATGATGGTGATGCGGATGATAATGTTGATGATGATGGCGGCAGTATGGTTGGTGAATTTGTGATGGTCGCTGATTGTGATAATGCTACTTCTACTGCTGCCGCTGCGGCGGCGGCGGCTGCTGATAGCGATGATGATGTTAAGAAAACATTGAAAAATCGTTTAGCTGTTGTACGACGTGAATTTCGAGCAATTATAACATTACCTGAAGTATTGGTGAGTAGAAATTGTGGTAGTAGTAGTAGTAGTAGTTTTCCTTCAATATTTTCAATAGGAAATGACTACTAGAGGTAAGGATGGCAAATCAATAGATGAAGTAGTGAAACTTCATCAGTTGAGGTGGTTGGGACATGTGTTACGTATGGTTAACTACCGACTGCCTCGACGAGCTATGCTTTGTGGTGTAGGAGTAGGTTGGAGGAAAGCTAGGGACGGCCAAACCAAAACATGGCAGAAATCCATGAAGTCACTGACAAGTGGACTGAGTCATGTCGGTAGTTGTCGACTACCTGGTTGAGGTCCGCGAGACGTAAGTCACCAATGGTTAGAGACCTTGAACGACATGGCTCAAAATCATTTGCAATGGCGCCGGTGCATCCATTCTTTGAGCTCTCTCAAATCCTAATTTTCTGGAATCGTCAGCATCTCTACCTTTGTCTTTCTAAACTTATCCCGCTAAATTCTACTTCTTGAATACTATCTTCGAACCCTAGTCTTCTTCATTACCATTCATACCTCCTCTACTATCTTTATCACTATGGGATTTGATTTGACATTTGCGTCTCTGTGCTAATGTGGTATGGCAATCTGAACTTATGTACATACGTTTGAAGTTCTACGTTGCAACTGACTGATAGGATGAGATCGTTTACGTTTTCTGCTGACTTTTTTTAATTGGATATTGAAAATTAGGTAGGATTCGACAACTGTCGTGTGTGTGTGTGTATGTGATAAACTGCTTGGAATATTCAGTTAGTAGTGTGGTGTGTGCTACTTATACAAACGATATAAGTAGTATAAGAAGGGACGTGAAAGAAGAAGTCGCACGGTCAGAAGTGGAAAACGGAAAACAAATGGAGCAAAAGCAAGAAGTGAATGGAGTAGTACCAACAGGAAGGAAAGGAAGCAACAACAGGAATGGAAGAAGTAGGATGGAGTGTTGGAAGTCACGACTCAAAGATGGTGTGCAGATAGAGTGTATTCAATGTAATGTTTTCGTTTTTAACTGACTCAGAGTGTAAATTTGCATAGTACAATCTTCCTCGCCTGCCTCAGTCTTCTCAGTAGTACATTGTTACTTATCGAATAAGAAGTTATCATTTATCGGTTGTAATTTAAATGAAACTTGTCAATAGTTCATGCTTATATCTTATTGTTCAAGTGTGAACATAAATATGGCTTTTGCTAACTTGCGTCATTTACGGCTTAGTCGAAATATCCATCTACGCAGCTGTTCGCTCCATTCTACTTTGTCATTATGAAACATGGTCAGTACGAGTGGAAGGTATTCGTTAGCTGGTTGGGGTCCGCGAGACGATAGTCACCGATGGTTAGAGACCTTGAATGACATAGCTCAAAATCGTTTGCAGTGGCGCAGGTGCATCCACTCTTTGTGTTCTATGAAATTCTAACCTTCTGCATTCCTCATAATCTCTACCTTTTTCCTTCTAAATTTATCTTACTGAGTTATACTTCTCAAATCATATCATATCTTCGCTCCCTAATCTTCTCGATGGATGCTAATACTTCTATTATCGCTATCACTGTTGGATTTGAACTGACAGTTGCGTCTCTGTGCTGATGGGGCATGGCAACCTGAACTGATGTAATTATGTACGAAGTTCTGCATTGTATCTGTCTGTCTGTCTGTCTGTATTCTTTGGCTACTACTGTTCGATCATCAGTGTCTTCGATGCACTACTCGTATATTCTTGGGACACTTGAGTAAGCAATGCAGTTGTTAGGAAATGAGTACACTCGGTGAGGATGGCAAATTAACTGAAGTACTGCATCTTCTGCAGTTAAGATGGTCGCAAAATGTGTTATGTTTGCTCAACCATCGAATGCCCCCCCCCGACAAGTGATAATGCATGGTGTAAGGGTAGGCTGACAAACTAAAACATGGCACAATTCTATGAAGTCACTGACAAGTGGACAGAGCCATGTTGGCAGCTGTAGACTGTCTGGCTTCGGTGGCGAGATAATAGTAACTGATGGTTAGAGACTTTGAATGACATGGTTCAAAATTGTTTGCGATGGTGCATGTGCATCCATTCTTTGTGTTCTCTCGAATTCCAGTCTTTTGAATTCTTCATGACCCTCATCTCTCTTTTCTCAAGTTTATTTCTACGAATATATTTCAGGAGCAACTAGAAAACAATTAGGCAGCCATGTAGTAAGTGATTCCCACCCTGAGACAGCTTGGAATGATTTCAAAAAATCTGTGGAAACATCAGTGATATCTGCTAGCAATGTAAACCACAAGGTTCGAAGAAGCGGCGGGTTTCAGTAGCATCTACCCAACTGATGGATCCTCGGAAACTTATCCGGTCAGGCTCTAAGTACGATAAGGAGTGGAGTCAGCTTAGGCGCAGATTGATAAAAGGCGGCAGCAATAGGCAGCAGTAAACAATTGTTCAGACTTACCAAGGAAACCGGTATTAGGAATCCGATTCTAAGTGCGGCTATTTCTTAAAAGGATGGTCTTATTATTCATTCTCCATCTAGGAGATAGGACCCATGGGCAGAGCACTTAAGGGACCAGTTCAACTGGCCTCCAGTCAAACTCCAGTTGCTCACGATCTCCAGTAAACCTGAATGGCAAATCGATGTAAGTCCTCTTACTCTTTATGAAGTTGATAAAGCGATAGGAAATCTGAAGCGAGGGAGAGCAACAGGTCCTGATAGATTGACCCCTGAGATATTTAAGGATGGTGCTTAGCTTTTCGCAGTTAGATTGACTGAGATTTAGGTGAAATATGGAAACTGGACGTAATCACGTCCACGTTAAAGTTACAACCATTCGCATAATAAATCAATCATTTATAATTAGCTTCATTCCTACAAATGGTCTCTGGCACCCCAGATAGGTCATTAATCACATCTCAAACTGCGAAAACCTCATATCTTTGATTTGAGCTCCGCATAGGGTATTAATTTCTCTAAAAATTGCTGTTACGTTTTGCTGCTAACAAGTACTTGCCAGCATGACATTTTAGTTTAACAGAATTTCCATTCGGCTACATCCAATTATCTATTTAAAACCATGAGTTCCACAAAACATAGCTTGTTGCGGCAGTCGGTGGTTAGGCATACGTAACACATGTCTCAACCACCTCAACTGATGAAGTTTCAATGCTTCATCTATTGATTTGCCATCCCAACCTAGAACTCGTTTCCTAACGATGACATTGCTCACTCGGTTGTCCCAGGATACACTGTGGTGCTGTGGTGCGAACTACTTATAAGTAGTATATAGCGTGAGTGTCAACGTAAAGTCTGGTAGCATAATATGGGGGGAAGATCAAGAAAGGAAGAGTCAGAAAACAATGGAATTGGTATGAAACGCATGAAGAGTGACAATGGATTGATGTTTGGCAACGGAACAGTCCAGTTCCATAGGATGAACTGATCTTTTGCAAATGAACGATTTACGATATGGTTTTCCGATTTTACTGAGTAACTCTGTAATTTTCGTTAAATACAATGCGGTTGCCTCCACCTGTGTTCTCATTCACTACATTTGGTGTCGCTGCCTGCTCGAAGGAAGGGGCTCCCGTGGCCGAAGGAGTTGCAGGACGGAGATTGACGGAGCTTCCTGGAGGAGTTTGGGGCCACGGTGGAGCTGGTGGGGGCCTGGGGCGGAGTTGACGGTGCTGGGGACGCTGCGGGGAGGTGAGGCAAAGGCGGTACACGACAGCCTGGACGGTGCCACCGAGGATACGGCGTGGGAGACGGTCACCGGGCAGCTGATAATGGAGTTCGACAGCCCAGCGGACAGGGAGGAGGCGCCGCAGAGGTTCCGGTTGGCGCGGCTGTCGGCCGATGGTGACCTGTTGGTGCTTGCTGTGGAGCTCACCGGATTGCGCCGTGAGGAGTGGGCGGGGCACAGTCTTTGGCGTCGCAATTTATCGAGTGTGTGCCTGCCGCCGTGTTCCAGCATCGGGAACTTGTAAACGCTACACGTGGGATAGATGCCGTATCCATTCCAGACCAGTGATCAAGAACGATGACCGAAGTGGTAATCCGGCATATTGTAGCGTGTCACGGAATACGGAAGGTGATATTAACTGACCAGGGGCTCTGTTTTGAAGGACTACGACGACAGCTGATTAAAAGGGGGGACGAGTGTGGTGCTGAGGTGCGAACTACTTATAAGTAGTATATAGCGTGAGTGTCAACGTAAAGTCTGGTAGCATAATATGGGGGGAAGATCAAGAAAGGAAGAGTCAGAAAACAATGGAATTGGTATGAAACGCATGAATAGTGACAATGGATTGATGTTTGGCAACAGGAACAGTCCAGTTCGGTAGGATGAACTGATCTTTTGCAAATGAACGATTTACGATATGGTTTTCCGATTTTACTGAGTAACTCTGTAATTTTCGTTAAATACAATTCGGTTGCCTCCACCTGTGTTCTGATTCACTACAACACGAGCAATACTTCGGAGACACGTATGATCGAAGACTAGTAACCTACGAATGTCCTCTACTCCTGAGGGCTATGTTTCGCATCCATTTAGTAGGACGGAGCGAACTGCTGCGCAGTAGTACACTCGTCCTTTGGTTAACAAGCGGATATCTTGCCTGCGCCATAAGTGACGCAAGTTGGCAAAAGCCAATCGAGCCTTCTGAAATCCGAGCTTAGATTTCGTCAGTCACCAGGCCATCAGCACTGATGAGACTCCCCAGATTTGTGAAGCGGTCTACACGCTGGACTACTTCACCGTGAGTTTTTCGCAATGTTTTTATTTTTTCTCCATAAACTAAAAAAACCTTGAGAAATATATTTACGTGTTTTCTATCATGATTTTTTGTTTTTTCTGTGGTTTAGAATTTTCTACCTGAATCAAAATCTTTAATCTATGATTTATTAGATAGTCATGGTGAAACAGATGAATTTATTTATTTTATGGAATTAATGCATGGTAAGTGTGTGTGTTTTTATTTTGTCCGATTCATTAATTATTATTGGCTTGATTTTAGCTTTTGCCAACCTGCATCACTTATGGCGTAGGTGAGATATCCGCTCGCCAACCAAAGGACGAGTTTACTACTGCGTAGCAGTTCGCTCTGTCCTACTATACGGATGCGAAACATGTCCGTTAAGAGTAGAGGACGTTCGTAGGTTACTAGTCTTCTACCATCGATGTCTCCTAAGCATTGCTCGTGTATCATGGGACAATGAAGTAAGCAATGCTCTCGTTAGGAAACGAGTTCTAGGTAAGAATAGCAGATCAGTAAATGAAGTAATGAAACTTCATCAGTTGAGGTGGTTGGGACATGTGTTACGTATGCCTAACCACCGACTGCCTCGACAAACTATGTTTTGTGGAACTCATGGTTTTAAATAGATAACTGGATGTAGCCGAATGGAAATTCTGTTTCACTAAAATGTCATGCTGCTAAGTACTTGTTAACAGCAAAAAGTAACAGCAATTTTTAGAGAAATTGATACCCTACGCGGAGCTCGAATCAAAGAAATGACGTTTTACGGTTTGAGATGCTATTACTTACCTATTTGAGGCGCCAAAGACCATTTGTAAGAATTAAACTAATTATAAATGATTGATTTATTATGCGAATGGTTTTAACGATACTAGGGTTAGGAAATGGGTACTGTGTAAGCATGGCAAGTCACAATTGGTAAAGTAGTGAATATTTATTAGTTCAGTTGATTGGTACATGTGTTACATTTAATACATTTAATTTTACAGTTATTGTTCGTATGAGCTTCAATACTCATTTTATACTTAAGTAATGCATTTTTGAAACCATGAATCGATCAATATTAGACCACTATTAGAAACCTGGAAGCACTGGACGGCTGTTTCGTCCTGGTATGGGACTTTTCAGCAGTGTGCATCCATGACTCATGCACCTCGCAGAATCCGAACCCAGGACCTGCGGTGTTGTGCGCGAACGCCTAACCACTGGACCACTAAGCCGGTATCTAACGGTATTACTGTCTAACTTGATCAGTTCACGGAGTTGCGCAACCTAAGTAATGCTCGTGAACAGCGAACCCTGGAAAATCAGGATGAAGTCAAATTTACCTGTTGATGTATTGATCATACATCTACTCTCTCTCTAGAATCCAGTTTATATTTACCAACTCAGCTCACATGGGCCATTAAAGTTGTAATGAGCTCTACTTCGAGTTTGTTGTGGACGTTAGATCCTCAGAATTCACTTGATATAAAGTTCCTAATTTTGGATTTTATGTTTCAGCGCATGGTTTGATCAGTTGACCTTGAGACTACATTTCCTACCTGGAAAATCTTTGACTGTTATTGGTCTGTGTATTATTTTAGTACGCTATTTTTATGGCCCTCCAAAGGACGTTTCTATAATGTATAAATAAACTCGATTTGTGTGCTTGTGAACCTCATATTTTCCTAGTGCTTGTAGAATACATTCTTCTACACCTTATCAAGACGTATTCATCTACTTAGTGGTGGTACATTGGGATGCTCGGATTATAGTAGCCTATCGTGTCACTGGATCATTTGTCTTCGTTCTCTAATTTACCGAGTAATATGAACTCGTAATAGTTTCAAACGGATCAATTGACTAGCATTACAGAGTTCAACGCAACCCACTAAAAGTGATGAGCTCAATCATGAAGTTAACCTAGCCTACAAAAGTATATACATTTATCTATCTGTTAGGATATTCATCCAATATTGTAAGAGAATTATTGGTCAATTCCTATTGGTTAATTTCTACTGGTCAATTTTACGGTCGTTCTATATATCAATGTCACGTGCTCCAATGTTGTTTCTTATTGGTTATCCTGACTATCAATGTCATTTCAAATATTGCTTCCTATTGGTCGTCTTCACTGTCAATGTCACAGACTTCGATACTGTTTCCTATTCGACCAAAATGTATAAATACGCATTACCTATAACGTTTCATGACCAGGACGATACAGGTTCTACTTCACATTCAAGTTTTCTTTTTTTCACTCAATATGGGGCTTGGGATAATCTGATTTGAGTAGCATGTGGTGTCGCTCTCGTTTTCCGACTAGGTAGACTCGTAATAATAGTTAAAGTATATCAAGTTGACGTGTTTATGTGCAGGGGTGAACACGATCATCTTGATTAAGGTTGATTAAGGTCATTTTTTAATCGTTATGCATATTTATCATTGTCATTGTATTTTTACAATGGAATGCACTCAATTCTTTCTTTGCCTTTTCGTTTATTAGATTATTCTCGTTTAATGTCTTATTATATACGTCAATCGATGTATAGTGATGCATTGAAAATTGTTGTAATGCATACGACACCGGATTGTTTACAACAATTTTATGCGAATGCATCATGTTTAGCTAGTCAATGTCCAGAAGAATTTCTTAATGTATGCCTTCGTTTAAACAATAAATTAGATAGTAATCGGTTAGTTTTTTAAAATTTTTTGAAATAAAATCATGATTTTTAATTTTTTGTTTTAATGTAAAGATTAACTGTTCAACTGTAAATATTTTTTCTTGAAATGATGAACATATAGAGTCAGTGAGTGAGTCAGTTAGTCAGTCGTTGTCGGTCAGCAGCTACACAACATAGAACTGTGTACGTCTATCTATGTGCATCAGTTGAAGTTGTAATACCAAAACAGTAGTACACATGGATGCAATTTTGAATTCAAATCCTATAGTCGTAGTAGAGTTGTATCATCAGTAGTGTAGCGGTAATCGAAAAGATTGGTGATCGGAAATGTGATTCGAGAAGTACAGTCTAGCGAAATAAATTTAAAAATAAGATGAAAAAGAGGCGTTGTCAGTCAGTCAGTTGCAACGTAGAACTTCGTACGTATGTACATAAGTTCATGTTGCCATACCACATTACCACACAAAGACGCAAATGTCAAATCAAATCCCTTAGTGATAAAGATAGTAGAGGTATTAATGATAATGAAGAAGACTAGAGTTCAAAGATATTATTCAAGAATAACAATTCAGTGAGATAAGGTTAGAAAGACAAAGATAGAGGTGCTGACGAATCCAGAAGATTAGGATTTGAGAGAGCACAACGAATGGATGCACTTGCGCCATTGAAAACGATTTTGAGCGATGCCGTTCAAGGTCTCTAACCACTGGTGAAAATCGTCTCGCGGACCCCATCCAGGTAGTCTACATCTACCAACATGACTCAGTCCACTAGTCAGTGACTTCATGGATTTCTGCCATGTTTTGGTTTGGCCGCCTCTAGCTTTCTTCCAAACTACTCCTACATTGCAAAACATATCTTGTCGATGCAGTCAGTGGTTAGGCATAAATAACACATATCCCAACCACCTCAACTGATGAAGTTTCACTACTTCATCTATTGATCTGCCATCGTTACCTAGTACCCGTTTCCTAACGACAGCATTGCTTACTCGGTTGTCCCACGATATACGAGCAATGCTTCTTAAACATCTATGATCGAATACTAGTAACCTACGGAAGTCCTCTACTCTTAACGGCCATGTTTCACAGACATATAGGAGAACGGAGCCAACTGCTGCGCAATACATCCGTCCTTTGTTTAGCGAACGGATATCACGCCTACGCCATAAGTGAGGCAGGTTGGCAAAAGCCAATCGAGCTTTCTTTTGCCGCGCTGAGATTTCGTCAGTCACCAGGCCATCAGCACTGATGAGACTCCCCAGATAAGTGAAGTGATCAACACGCTCGACTACTTCACTCCCTATCACTAGTTCAGTTGCCGATGCAACCCTATCTTGAAGCAACATTTTGCATTTGAAGGGGGAAAACCGCATCCCGAACATGCTCGCATCGTTGCTTAGGGTAGTCAGAAAACTCTGCATTTTGTCAGCGTCTTCACCGATTAGAACTGTGTCATCGGCATATTCTAGATCAGTAAGCGACTTTCCTGGTAGAAAGTCAACCCTTGAAAAGTCTGACGAGCTTAATGTTAACTCTTAGAGGATGTCTACGACAAAGTTAGACAAGAATGGAGAGAGTGGACAGTCCTGTGGGACACTACTTGATGTAGAGAATTCAGATGACAGTTCGCCATAAGCTTTCACTCGACCAGTGGTGTTCGAGTAGAGTGCTTGTATAAGGTTAATGTACTTCTTTGGTACACCTTTCATTGACAGACACTGCCACAGAACCTCTCGATCCACAGAGTCGAATGCCGCTTTGAGATCTAGGAACACGACTATAGTTGGTTATCTGAGCACAGTTACAACAGACGGTCGCCATATACAGTAGAACTATTTAGATGTGGGCTCCAAGCTGAGCTCCTATCAGTCAGTCAGAACGAGCGACAGTCTTCTATCGAACCCCTCCATCGGTGGCTGATGGCGATGTGTTCTAGTTGAGTCCAACGTTGAGACGACTTCGGGGGTCGCCAGGTCATTAAAAGCTCCAACATGTAGTCTAGAACGGGGTTTCAAGAGACCAGGAACGACGTTTCGTGATCTCGCTTCGTCTGCATTAGCGGTGCAGTGAGAAAACGGAGTGTGAGTAGAGTTAGTCGTAGAGATAAGAGAGACATTAGGGGGTGTAGGAAGGATTTGATTTTGACCAATTTGGTCTCGCATGCTGTTACGGGTACGAGGGCGGTTGTCACTTACCGGCTGCCCACACCGTGGAAGGTTGTTTGTTGAGGGACCTGAAAAGGAGGATAGATTTCTGTTGGTCTTAGAGACCTGGGAGCGTGACCGCAGAGTCCAAGGGACAACTGCTTGAAGCCGGTCACAAACGGCCTTTTTATGAAAGGTTTTTTGAGTATTAGCTTCGCTCTTAAAGGCCCTCAGTGTGCACCCTTACCGCCGGAGACGGAGGTAGGGTGAGGTGTGACATTTTTAAGGTCAACCTTTTCTAACGACTTCGCCCTTGTGTAGCTGCTTTTAGTCTCATCGTTCTCCAATCGACCTGCCTGGCATGGTAGGACCTGCAGGAACATATGTTCCAGCCAGTATAGCTCGGTTGGGTCATCACGATAGGCAAGCTCGACCACTACGTCAAGGTAGCAGCTACGGTCGGGGAGCTCCTATAAAACGTATTTTCGTCAGGAAAAGAAAAGCCAAAACACCCCACCATCTCTCACCTAAACAAACAAACTTTCTCTTTACATCACTTTTTGTTCTGACCGATTGATTTATAATTGAATCTTTTGGTTTTCTATTTATTAAAATAATAGACTTCTTCCTTCAATTATGTTATTATCACGTAAACAAGCAATACGTTATTTAGAAGATTCAATTGAAAAATCTATTCCTAATCCAGCTGAAAATTATTCACCTAATCAAATTGCTCTACATCATATGTTAATCTCATTATATGCACATGAATATCATTTAAATCCTAGTGATGAGAATGATCATCGTTTCATGAATTATTTAGATAAAGTTAGTTTACAAGCAATCAATATGAGACGATTTAAACATCAACAGAATTTTCAACACCGTCGACAACAAACAATTCATGATGATCTGATTGTTAACGAGGATGATGATGATGATGTTGGTGATCATTTTGCGCATGATTATCAAGCATTGAATATTGATTTATCGGAATTATCTTTGGTAAAAAGCAAGAATGATGATGATGATGTGAGTTCGACAAGAAATCTATTGAACACATCGAATAGTTTCAATGATCAATCTACAGAACAAAATATTCAGTTATGTAAGTGATACGTATATATATATCTATGTGCATAGTCAGTCAATCAGTCAGTCAGTTGCAACGTAGAACTTTGTACGTATTTACATAAGTTCAGGTTGCCATACCACATTAGCACAGAGACACAAATGTCAAATCAAATCCCATATTGATAAAGATAGTAGAGGTATTAATGGTAATGAAGAAGACTAGGGTTGGAAGATATTATTCATGAAGTATAATTCAGTGAGATAAGGTTAGAAAGACAAAGGTAGAGGTGCTGACGAATCCAGAAGATTAGGATTTGAGAGAGCTCAACGAATGGATGCACTTGCGCCATTGCAAAGGATTTTGAGTCATGTCGTTCAAGGTCTCTAACCATTCGTGACTTTCGTCTGGTGGACAACAACCATGTAGTCTACATCTACCAACATGACTCAGTCCACTTGTCAGTGACTTCATGGATTTCTGCCATGTTTTGGTCTGGCCGCCCCTAGCTTTCTTCCAACCTACTCCTACACCACAAAACATAGCTCGTCGAGGCAGTCGGTGGTTAGGCATACGTAACACATGTCCCAACCACCTCAACTGATGAAGTTTCACCACTTAATCGATTGATCTGCCATCCTTACCTAGTACCCGTTTCCTAACGACAGCATTGCTTACTCGGCCGTCCCACGGTATACGAGCAATGCTTCTTAAACATCTATGATCGAATACTAGTAACCTACGAACATCTTCTACTCTTAACGGCCATGTTTCACAGCCATATAAGAGAACGGAACGAACTGCTGCGCAGTACACCCGCCCTTTGGTTAGCGAACGGATATCACGCCTACGCCATAAGTGACGCAGGTTGGCAAAGGCCAATCGAGCTTTCTGTATCCGAGCTGAGATTTCGTCAGTCACCAGACCGTCAGCACTGATGAGACTCCCCAGATAAGTGAAGTGATCAACACGCTCGACTACTTCACTCCCTATCACTAGTTCAGGTGCCAATCCAACCCAGTCTTGAAGCAACATTTTGCATTTCGAGGGGGAAAACCGCATCCCGAACATGCTCGCATTGTTGCTTATGGTAGTCAGAAAACTCTGCATTTTGTCAGCGTCTTCACCGAATAGAACTATGTCATCGGCATATTCTAGATCAGTAAGCGACTTTCCTGGTAGAAGGTCAACCCCTGAAAAATCTGACGAGCCTAATGTTAACTCTAAGAGGATGTCTACGACAAAGTTGAACAAGAATGGAGAGAGTGGACATCCCTGACGGACACCACTTGTAGTAGAGAATTCAGATGACAGTTCGCCATATGCTCTCACCCGACCACTGGTGTTCGAGTAGAGTGCTTGTATAAGGTTAATGTACTTCTTTGGTACACCTTTCAATGACAGACACTGCCACAGAACCTCACGATCCACTGAGTCGAATGCCGCCTTAAGGTCCAGGAACACGACTATTGTCGGACGTCTAAATGTGTGTCTGTGTTCCAGGACCTGTCGTAGTGTGAAGATGTGGTCTATACAACCACGTCCAGGTCGAAAACCAGCCTGGTTTTCTCGAGTCTGCTCTTCGCGAGCTCTAGTTAGACGTCTAAGTATAATCGAGGCTAACAATTTAGAAACTATATTAGTTAAACTTATTCCCCTGTGATTGTCACAAGAGGACTTCTGTCCTTTCTTGTAGATTGGGACAATTAGTGACTGAGACCAGTCAGATGGGATTACGTCCATTTCCCAGATTCTACCTAAGATCTCGGTCAGTTTAACCGTTAAAACTGGACCACCATACTTAAACATCTCAGGGGTAAGCCTATCGGGACCTGCCGCTCTACCTCTCCTTAGATTTCCTATAGCTTTCTCAACTTCATGTAAACTGGGAGGACTTAAATCGATTTGCCATTCAGGATGACTGGAGATCGTGGGCAACCGAAGAGTGGCTGAAGGCCAGTTGAACTGATCCCTAAAGTGTTCTGCCCATCGGTCCAGCCTCCTAGATTGAGAATGGATAATAAGACCATCCTTTTCCGAGATAGTCTCACTTACATTCGGGTTCCTAATACCGGTTTCTTTGATAAGGCGGAAAAGTTGTCTGGTGTTGCCGATCGCCGCTGCCTTCTCCATCGCTTTTGCTTTCGCCACCCACCACTGTTCACGGTCGTTACGTAGGCTTTTTATAAGTCTGCGCCTAAGTTGAGTACGCTCTTCATCATGTTCAGAGCCAGGTGGGATGCGTTTTCGTGCATCCATCAGTTCGGTGGATGCGACTGAAATCCACGGCTTCATCCTACCCTTATGGTTTACCTTCCTAGCAGATATCACTGCTGTTTCCACAGCCTTCTTTATATCATTCCAACCTGACTCCGGATGGGAATCACTCGCATGATCGCCCAACTGTTTTTCCAGTTCCTCCTGAAATACTTTCTTAGCTTGATTATCATCAAGTAAAGCCCTAAGAGGCTTCCTTACGGTGTCTTTCCTACGTCCAGCAAGCCTCAAACAAATACGTGCTCGCACTAGGGCATGATCCGAATCTAAACATGTGCCCCAGAACGAGCGACAGTCCTCTATCGAACCCCTCCATCGGTGGCTGATGGCGATATGATCTAGTTGTGTCCAACGTTGAGACGACTTCGGGGGTCGCCAGGTCAAAAGGTGTTTTTCCTTATGCTTAAAATTAGTGTTTGCTAGAAATAGTTGGTTATCTGAGCACAGTTGCAACAGACGGTCGCCATTGTCTGTTCTTTGAGTCGCGAGACCGTAACATCCACCTAGGTGTCTTTCATTTTCACTTAGTCTACCTACTTGTGCATTGAAGTCACCAGCCATTATAACTATATCAGAGCGCTTAACTTTTTGGAGGAGGTCCGAAAGCTTTCTGTAAAACTTATCTTTTACATCATCTGGGCTGCAGTCAGTGGGGGCGTAGGCTGATATGACGAAGAGGCAACGGCGAGTGTCCCTATCTTTCCGAGTCCTTACTGTCCCGTTCAGTCGGACGGCGCACAAGCGACTATCTACAGGGATCCAGTCAAGGAGAGATTGTTCTGCCCTACGACTCAATGCTATACCTACACCGGCGAGGCCCCTAGAAGCAGCATCAGGGCTACCGGATACACGAAGGGTAAATCGAGCTGCTTCTTTATCTTGACATGGTGAGGTCAAATGAGTGATGCTACTCGGATCCTGTATGCGCGTTTCCGAGACGCAGCACACATCGATGGAACGAGATTCTAAAGTCCTAGCTAATGACGCCTGTTGCCCTATTTGACACAATGTCCGTACATTAAATGCTCCAACATGTAGTTTGGAACGGGGTTTAAGGAGACCAGGAACGACGTTTCGCAAACTCGCATCGTTTGCATTAGCTGTGCACTGTAATAAATGAATGTGAGAAGAGTTAGTTGTGGAGATAAGAGAGGTATTAGGGAATGTAGGAAGGATTTGATTTTGAACAATTTTGTCTCGTGTGCTGTTGCGGGTATGAGGGCGGTTATCACTTCCCGGCTGCCCACACCGTGGAAGGTTGTTTCTTGACGAACCTGAAAAGGAAGATGGATTAGTGTTGGTGCGTGACCGCAGAGCCCAAGGGACAACTGCTTCAGGCCGGTCACGCACGGCCTTTTTATGAGAGGTATTTAGAGGATTAGCTCCGTTCTTAAAGGCCCTTAGTGGGCACCCTTACCCAAGGAGACGGAAATCCGTGAGGTATGGGAGGTGTGACATTTTTAGGGCCGACCTTTTCTAACCCTTCCTTCCTTGTGAGAAGGCAGCATCGCTGCAGATGCTGGTTGTCCGAGGGAAACACCTTACTGCTGTCACACCCCTCTGCAGTCAGCAGTACGACTTCGCCCTCAGACCTTGGGTAGCTGCTTTTAGTCTCATCGTTCTCCAATCGACCTGCCTGGCATGGTAGGACCTGCAGGAACATGTGTTCCAGCCAGTATAGCTCGGTTGGGTCATCACGATAGGCAAGCCCGACCACCACGTCAAGGTAGCAGCTTCGGTCGGGACTATAGGATTTGAATTGACAGTTTCATCTCTGTGCTAATGTGTTATGTCAACTTGAACTGATGTACGTACGTGCCTACGTAATAAGTACTACGTTGTTGTTGATTGATTGATCAAATTAGAATATGCTACTTTCAATAAGTTCTGATATGTTTATGTACTTGGTTTTGATAGGCGTAGGTTTTTTTCTCAAATACACTTTCTAGTTTCTAGAAATCGGCTCCTGTTGAACTTGGAATAGAAAGTAGATAATGGCGAAAAATACGTGAAAATGTTTACTTAGGCAGGCAATTTATATACAGAGAACAAGTGTATTTATTGGTTACGTGTTTTTCAATTTCTAGAATGTTCTTGTAAAAATGCCAGAATTTTAGCGATATAATTTTTGGTTATTAAGCAATCAGATTCTTTTGAAAGTTTCGAATGAATATGTTATCATCATTATTACTATTATTCAGCATAATCATTGATACGAAGAAGTACCCTGAATATTTATTCACCACTGAAGTCACTGAGTTTCTTTTGTTAGCTACGATCCTGCCCAGCTGCCAGGACCGAGGCAGGTGATTTTCCTGGGAGAGGCCACTCCTCAAGCCCCAGGAGGTCAACTTTAGGAGATTTGGTGCCTTGCTGGCCCGTGACCGGCAATAAAAATATACGGTATTTGTTCCTGGAGCTCATATGCGTTATTGGTTCAAAAGAAGGGTTTTCGAACTCTTCTAGGTGGAATCTTCTCCCCTTGCCTACCAACTCTGGTTTAAGCTTCAACTGAACATTTAGTTTTTCTCCCTTGAATTTCGCGAACAACTCGCCGGTGCACGAGAAATCATTGAGTAGGACACGGCTAACAGTGGTTTTGTACGACTTTTGGCCGTAAGAGAATATTTTGAACTGATACATTTTTCTAAGTGGACTTGGCCATGTTCGTAAATGTGGACTACCTCGTTGGGGTACAACACAAGACAATCGTGACTAGTGGTTAGAGACCTTGAATGATATGGCTCAGAATGGTTTTGCGATTGCGCAAGTGCATCGATTGTTTGTGTTCTCTCAAATGCTAATCTTTTGAATTTTATTCACGACCTTTCTCTTTCTCTTCTCAGGTTTATTTCTTTGCATGATACTCCTTGAATAATATCGTCGAACCCTAATCTTTCCGATTACTGCTCATACTTCTCCTGCCTCTCCCACTATGGGATTTGAATTGAAAATTCTATATCTCTGTGCTAATGTAGTATAGTGACTGGAACTGATATACGTATGTAAGAAGGATTTGATTTTGACCGATTCGGTCTCGCGTGCTGCCTCGGGTATGAGGGCGATTATCATTTCCCGGCTGCCCACACCGTGGAAGGTTGTTTCTTGAGGAACCTGAAAAGGAAGGTAGGTTAGTGTTGATCTTAGAGACCAGGGTGCGTGACCGCAGAGCCCCGGGGAAAACTGCTTGAGGCCGGTCACGCACGGCCTTTTGATGAAACGTCCTTTTAGTATTACCTCCGCTTTTAAAAGACCTTAGTGAGCACCCTTACCGCCGGAAACAGAAATCCGTGAGTTGGGGTGAGGTGTGACTTTTTCAGGGTCGACCTTTTCTAACATCTTCCTTCCTTGTGGGAAGGCAACATCGCTGCAGATGCTGGTTGTCCAAGGGAAACACCCTACTGCTGTCACACCCCTTCGCAGTCAGCAGTACTGTGGTGCGTGCTACTTATAAGTAGAATATGACGCGAGTAAAAACGTAATATCTAGCAGCAGAAGATGGGGGAAGATCAAGAAAGGAAGAGTGCGAACACTATGGAATTTGTATGAAACGCATGAATAGTGAAATGTCAGACAATGAATTGATGATGGATTGAAGGTTTGCAAATTAACGGTTACGAAATGGTTTTCCTATTCTACTGAATAACTCTGTAGTTTTCGCTAAATACAATTCGGTTGCCCCCACCTGTGTTCTCCTTCACTACAGTACGACTTCGCCCTCAGACCTTGAGTAGCTGCTTTTAGTCTGATCGTTCTCCAATCGACCTGTCTGGCATGGTAGAACCTTCAGGAACATATGTTCCAGCTAGTATAGCTCGTTTGGTTCATCACGTGTGTAAGAAGTTCGACGTTGTTACTAACTAATTAACTAACTGACTGACACAACATCATATTTACTGTCTCTCTCTATCTCTTTAAAAAGTGTTAATAGTGTTTTGTAGTTAGTTAGTTATCTTGTAGTTAATTTTTTTCTATTTCTATTTTCATCATCTCCATAGTGTTACCTTATGATCCTGGTTATGTGCTACGTTTATGCAAAGAAATTGGTCATTTAAAAGGTATGATTTATATACTACAATTATTGGATATGCATCAAGAAGCTTTACAATTAGCTATTGAACGGGTATGTTTTTTTGTTGTTGTTGAAGAAAAAGAGAAGAAATAATATCACTATCATTTTACTTAAACATTATGTACATTTGTATTTTGTAGTTGTTTTTCAATGATAGGGAGTGAAGTAGTCGAACGTGTAGACAGCTTCACTTATCTTTGGAGTCTCATCAGTGCTGATAGCCTGGTGAATGATGAAATCTCAGCTCGGATACAGGAGGCTCGATTGACTTTCGCGCCAACCTGCGTCACTTATGGCGTAGGCGAGATATCCGTTTGCTGACTAAAGGACGAGTGTACTGTGCAGTAGTTCGCTCCGTCTTACTTTATGGCTGTGAAACTTGTCCAGTGAGAGTAGAAGATATTCGTCGGTTATCGGTTTTCGATCATAGGTGTCTTCGAAGCATTGCTCGTATATCGTGGGACACCCGAGAAAGCAATGCTGTCGTTAGGAAACGGGTACTAGGTAAGGATGGCAAATCAATAGATGAAGTGGTGAAACATCATCAGTTGAGGTGGTTGGGACATGTGTTACGTATGGCTGACCACCGACTGCATTGACGAGCTATGTTTTGTGGTGTAGGAATAGGTTGGAAGAAAGTTAGGGTCGGCCAAACCAAAACATGGCAGAAATCCATGAAGTCACTGACTAGTGGACTGAGTCATGTTGGTAGATGTAGACTACCTGGTTGGGATCCAAGAGACGAAAGTCATCAATGGTTAGAGACCTTGAACGACATGGCTCAAAATCGCTTGTAATAGCGCAAGTGCATCCATTCTTTGATCTCTCTCAAATCCTAATCTTCTGGATTCGTCAGCACCTCTACCTTAGTCTTTGAAACCTTATCTCACCTAATTATACTTCTTGAATAATATCTTCAAACCTTAGTCTTCGTCATTACCATTAATACTTCTTCTATCTTAATCACTATGGGATTTGATTTGACATTTGCGTCTCTGTGCTAATTTGGTGGTATGGCAACATGAACTGATGTACATAGACGTACGAAGTTCTACGTTGCAACTGACTGACTGAGCCTATGGTGTCGCTAAATCATTGATTTTCGTTCTGTTTACTACTGACTAGGGTAAACTCGTAATAACTGCAAGCATATATCAATTTCGTAGTAGGTTTGTTTATGTCAAAACGTTGTCATCTTTTTGTATCCTCTTTCAATTCGATGATATTCAATGCCGAAAAACAATAATTTATCTTTTGAATTGTCGGCTCCTTTTTTTTTGTTCGGAATTCAAACTTTTATCTTTGTTTTTTTTCAATACCACATACTGAGTGTACTTACTGGTTAAGTGAATGAGTTTTTTTTTTTAAAAAAGGAATAGTTACCTTTTTTTATTTAAAATCCTTTATTGTCTCTTGAATTCTTCAAAATGATTTTTTTATTTTCTTATAATGACGACAACACATTAGATTACTTTAATTATTATTTTTGTTATTCATGTGTTCAATAGTTTATTGAAAATTTGTTACGTTTAACGTTAATCTGTTACTGTGGCTTAATAAGATATCATGAATCAATCGATGTTCGACCATCATTAGCCCGAGTGTAGCTGCTACCTTGACGTGTTGGTGGTCGGGCTTGCCTAACGTGATGACCCAACCGAGCTATATTGGCTGGAACATATGTTCCTGAAGGTTCTACCATGTCAGACAGGTCGACTGAAGGACGATGAGACTGAAAGCAGCTACTCAAGGTCTGAGGGCGAAGTCGTACTGCTTGACTGTGATGGAGGGATGTGACAGCAGTAAGGCGTTTCCTTCGGACAACCAACATCTGCAGTGATGCTGCCTTCTCACAAGGAAGGAAGATGTTAGAAAAGGTCAATCCTAAAAATGTCATACCTCACCGTACCTCACGGATTTCCGTCTCTAGCGGTAAGGGTACCCATTAAGGGCTTTCAAGAGCGGAGTTGATACTTAAAAAACCTTTCATGAAAAGGTCGCGTATGACCGGCCTTAAGCAGTTGTCTCTTGGACTCTGCGGTCACGCACCCAGATTTCCAAGACCAACACTAATCTACCTTCCTTTTCAGGTCCCTCAAGAAACAACCTTCCATGGTGTGGGCAGCCGGGAAGTGACAATCGCCCTCATACCCGTAACAGGACAAGAGACCACCATTAGAAATTTGGGAACACTGGTAAACGCTTGTGGTGCAGTTTCGTTCTCTAAGCTGTATGTTTTGGCTGTGTAGCTTTCATTGTTCTTCACAATCAAAACATCCAGCTCAGAGAATGAAACTTCCCCACAATCATCCACTTGTGCTACAAATTCTCCCTACTGTTGAATGCTAGCTCGATGGTGTAGAGAAGTTAAGCGTTCGCGCGCACTATCAAACGTTCTAGGTTCTATCCCTATGAGTAGCGGGAGTCGTGGATGGTCAGTCGGATGCAACGTAGAACCTCGTACGTAAGTAAGTCAGTTCAAGTTGCCATACCACATCAGCACAGAGATATAATTGTCAATTCAAATGCAATAGTAGAAGAGATAGTAAAGGTATTAGAAGTAATCGGAGAGGTTAGACAGACAGACAGATACAACGCAGAACTTCGTACGTAAATACATCAATTCAGGTTGCCATGCCCCAAGTCTCGCATCCGTATGGTAGGACGGAGCGAACTGCTGCGCAGTACACCCGTCCTTTGGTCAGCGAACGGATATCTCGCCTGCGCCATAGGTGACGCAGGTTGGCAAAATCCACTCGAGTTCTCTGTATCCGTGTTGAGATTTCGTCAGTCCCCAGGCTATCAGCGCTGATGAGACTCCCCAGATAAGTGAAGTGATGAACACGCTCGACTACTTCCCTCTATATCACTAGTTCTGGTGCCTATGCAACCCAATCTTGAAGCAACATTTTGCATTTGGAGGGGGAAAACTGCATCCCGAACATGCCTGCATTGTTGCTTAGGGTGGTCATTGCTAGCTGATGAGTCCTAAAACGGGACGAAACGATCCGGTCCAGTGCTTTCAGGTTTCTAATTGGTTAATCTAACAGTGATCGATTCATGAGATATATATTTATGCATAAATATTGTCCACAAGTTGTTTAATAATTTTTTTAATCTGTTTATAGAATAATATTCCGTTAGCTAAAGAAATTGCTCAAAGTGATTATCTAAATTCTAATCTTCGTCGTCAATTATGGATTCAATTAGGTAAGTATATTGTATAGTATATTGTTGGGTTATACATCATTTTGAATTATTTCTTTTTGGTTATGATATGCGATAACCTTTTCTTAACTGCCGACCTGAGCAAGAAGGCAAGAGTTGGAAAATAAAGTCCTTTTATCTATTTATCTATTATGTATACAACTAGTCACTTATTGAAAACATGAGTCGATCAATGTTAGACCACCATTAGAAGCACTGGATGGTCGTTTTTTCCTGGTATGAGACTCGTCAGCAGTGTGCATCCACGACTGCTGCACCTGGCAAGATTCGAACCTTCGGTCTTGCGCGCAAACGCTTCACCTCTGGACCACTAAACCGATACCAACAGTGTTAATGTTTAACTCTGGTCGATTCACCGTCTTGCGCAACCTCATTTACTGTCTTCATTAGTTACTGTCTACACCGGAACAGGGTTGAACTCCACTCACTGGTCAGGTCGTCTATCAAAATAGAAAGCGAATCCATTTTTGACCAATCATTATGCCACCATCCTTTAGGCTATTTTCTATTGGTCATCAAATCACTTTTACATTTGGCCATTTTTGATTGGCTCACCATATCACTTTTCATGAATATATCATTATTAATATTTTTTGTCTTACACATAAATAAATATTAAGGCTGAAAAAATTTTTGCAACTGGTTTCTATTCTTATTACCTTTTATGTTGACATTCTATTTTCCATTTATTTCGGTAGATAGATGCTTAGTGTTGCATACGAACTTGTTATTATTATTAACGAAATTGTTTATTTTTGAAAGCATGAATCAATCAATGTTAAACCACCATTAGAAACCTGGAAGCACTGAATGGCCGTTTCGTCCTGGTATGGGACTCTTCAGCAGTGCGCATCCACGACTACTGCACCCCGCAGGACTCGAACCCAGGACCTTCGGTATTGTGCGGGAACGCCCTAACCGTCAGACCAATGAGCCGGTATCTAACGGTGTTAATGTCGAACTTGATCAAATTCACAGAGTTGCGCAACCTCATACACAGTCTTCGGTAGGCAGTGCCTACACCCGAACAGGTTGAACTTCACTGGTCACGTCTTCCCATACCAGGACGAAACGGCCGTCCAGTGCTTCCAGGTTTCTAATGGTGGTCTAACATTGATCGATTCATGCTTTCAAAAATGTGTAACTTAACAATCTCCACAACCCCGTAATTAAAATTGTTTATGTAAAATGGTTAGAGTTGTTTGAAAGTGTGTTTAATATATATATATGTAATCAGTGTTGTAGCACATCCCAATGTATCGATTGGAAAAACATACAATTATGAAGAGCTATTGAGAAATAACTGAGTGTATTGAGTTCATTTCGATTAAACTGTCATTGAAAACAACCAAATATTGCACATGTGTTTCGTTTTTGTATCGGACTCCGCAACCATACATGCAGCATGCATGACTTCACTAAGTGAACTGATCCATTCAAGTCTATGGACAAACAACTAATTAGTAGAACGACTGTAATTTCAAGTTTGTGAAGTTAGAGCGTTGCTTGTCTGTAATGCCATTGAAAGCAGTAGATGGCCATTTCACTGTAGTGTGTATGCGTGTGCTTGTGGGACTCCTCAGCACTGGGTATTCACAACCTAGCGCACACAAAATCGAATCTAAGACCTTTGATTTTTTGTCTGTGATTTTTCTGATTACTTGTCCTTCGGATTTTACATACGAATGATTGAAGTGATTCTGTTGGTTTGTGTGCTACACGTATTCCACATAGTTTCAGTAATCGTGTAATAGTCGTCCGATATGTCTTTTATGTATGTCAGAATGATCTGTTTGTTGGTACCTGCACTTGATTTCGCTTCTGTTAATGGTTTCAGTTGATATTTTTTTGATGAAGTTGCGTGGATAGCCTTTCTTTTGGAAGATGCTTTCTCCTTCGGTTTTTTTTACTTCATGTGTGCTGCAGTTTATCTTTTCTCTCTTTAACAAAGTTTGTACGCACTGGTTGATTTTGTCAGTTCTTTAGTTGTGGCTACTGTGGTTGAGAATTAGACAGAGAGAGAATTTTAAGAAGCTTGACATTCAAGTCAATCAGTAATCAACAAACACATCGACTCTGACTCAATTTACCAACTATTCAGGAGAATCATAGGCAATCATCGGATCAAGAAACAGATCAAAGATGGATACAATCAAAATCAAGGTGTAAACAACGACAGCTTTAAGGTTAACAGCAACGAATCAAGATCGAAGTTATTACAACAAGCTATACGTGAAGAAATTCAAATACTTCACTTCTGTTACCTGATGTTTTGCTGATAACACGGTATTCAGAAGAACAATGAAAGTATTATGTTCGTCACTGAGTATGCTTGAGCCCGACCGAAGCTGCTACCTTGACGTGGTGGTCGGGCTTGCCTATCGTGATGACCCAACCGAGCTATACTGGCTGGAACATATGTTCCTGCAGGTCCTACCATGCCAGGCAGGTCGATTGGAGAACGATGAGACTAAAAGCAGCTACCCAAGGTCTGAGGGCGAAGTCGTACTGCTGACTGCAGAGGGGTGTGACAGCAGTAAGGTGTTTCCCTCGGACAACCAGCATCTGCAGCGATGCTGCCTTCTCACAAGGAAGGAAGGGTTAGAAAAGGTCGGCCCTAAAAATGTCACACTCCCCCTAACTCACGGATTTCCGTCTCCCTGGGTAAGGGTGCCCACTAAGGGCCTTTAAGAACGGAGCTAATCCTCAAAATACCTTTCATAAAAAGGCCGTGCGTGACCGGCCTCAAGCAGTTGTCCCTTGGGCTCTGCGGTCACGCACCAACACTAATCCATCTTCCTTTTCAGGTCCCTCAAGAAACAACCTTCCACGGTGTGGGCAGCCGGGAAGTGACAACCGCCCTCATACCCGTACCAGCACGCGAGACCAAATTGGTCAAAATCAAATCCTTCCTACACCCCCTAATGTCTCTCTTATCTCTACGACTAACTCTTTTCACACTCCCTTTTCTCACTGCACCGCTAATGCAGACGAAGTGAGATCACGAAACGTCGTTCCTGGTCTCTTGAAACCCCGTTCTAGACTACATATTGGAGCTTTCAATGTACGGACATTGTGTCAAATAGGGCAACAGGCATCATTAGCTAGGACTTTAGAATCTCGTGCCATCGATGTATGCTGCGTCTCGGAAACGCGCATACAGGATCCTAGTAAAGTCATTAACCTGATTTCACCTTGTCAAAACGTAGAAGCAGCTCGATTCACCCTTCGTGTATCCGGTAGCCCTGATGCTGCTTCCCGGGGTCTTGCTGGAGTAGGCATAGCGTTGAGTCCTAGGGCAGAATTATCTCTCCTAGACTGGATCCCAGTAGATAGTCGTTTGTGCGCTGTCCGACTAAACGGGACATTAAGGACTCGTAAGGATAGGGACACTCGCCGTTGCCTCTTCGTCATATCTGCCTATGCCCCCACTGACTGCAGTGCAGACGAGGTTAAAGATGAGTTTTACAGAAAGCTTTCGGACCTCCTTCAAAAAGCTAGGCGCTCTGATATAGTAATAATGGCTGGTGACTTTAATGCTCAAGTAGGTAGACTAGGTGAAAAGGAAAGACATCTTGGTGGATGTTATGGTGTAGCGACTGAGAGAACAGACAATGGAGACCGTCTGTTGCAACTATGCTCAGATAACCGCCTATTCTTAGCGAACACCAACTTTAGGCATAAGGAAAAGCATCTGCTGACCTGGCGGCCTCCAAAGTCGTCTCAACGTTGGACTCAACTAGATCACATCGCCATCAGTCACCGATGGAGGGGTTCGATAGAAGACTGTCGCTCGTTCTGGGGCACATGTTTGGATTCAGATCATGCTCTAGTGCGAGCTCGTATCTGTTTAAGGCTTACTGGGCGTAGGAAAGACACCGTAAGAAAGCCTCTCAGGGTTTTACTTAATGATAATCAAACCAAGAAAATATTTCAGGAGGAACTAGAAAGAGAGTTATGCAACGATGTAAGTGATTCCCATCCAGAAGCAGGTTGGTATGATATCAAAAAGGCTGTGGAAACAGCAGTGATATCTGCTAGTAAGGTAAACCATAAGGCTAGGATGAAGCCGTGGATATCAGTCGCATCCACCGAACTGATGGATGCTCGAAAACGCATCCCACCTGACTCTGAGCATGATGAAGAGCGTAGTCAGCTTAGGCGTAGACTTATAAAAAGTCTGCGTAACGACCGCGAACAGTGGTGGGTGGCGAAAGCAAAAGCGATGGAAAAGGCAGCGGCGATCGGCAACAGTAGACAACTTTTCCGCCTTATTAAAGAAACTGGTATTAAGAACCCGAATGTGAGTGAGACTATCTCGGAAAAGGATGGTCTTATTATCCATTCTCAATCCAGGAGACTGGATCGATGGGCAGAACACTTTAGGGATCAGTTCAACTGGCCACGAGCCACTCTTCGGTTACCCACGATCTCCAGTCATCCTGAATGGCAAATCGACCTAAGTCCCCCTAGTCTTGATGACGTTGATAAAGCGTTAGGAAATCTGAAACGAGGACGAGCTGCAGGTCCTGATAGACTGACCCCCGAGATATTTAAGGATGGTGGTCCAGTTTTAGCAGCTAGGTTGACTGAGATCTTAGGTAGAATCTGGGAACTGGACGTAATCCCATCCGACTGGTCTCAATCCTTGATTGTCCCAATCTATAAGAAAGGACAAAAGTCTTCTTGTGACAATTACAGGGGAATCAGTCTAACTAATATAGTATCTAAAATACTGGCCTCAATAATACTTCGACGCTTAACGAAAGCTCGTGAAGAGCAGACTCGAGAAAACCAGTCTGGTTTTCGACCTGGACGTGGTTGTATAGACCACGTCTTCACACTCAGACAGGTCCTGGAACATAGACACACATTTAGGCGTCCTACAATAGTTGTTTTCCTAGACCTTAAGGCGGCATTTGACTCAGTGGATCGTAAGGTTCTGTGGCAGTGTCTGTCATTGAAAGGTGTACCAAAGAAGTATATTAACCTTATACAAGCTCTTTACTCGAACACCACTGGTCGAGTGAGGGCTTATGGCGAACTGTCACCGGAATTCTCTACATCAAGTGGTGTCCGTCAGGGATGTCCACTTTCTCCATTCTTGTTTAATTTTATCATAGACATGCTCCTAGACATAACATTATCCTCGTCTGAATTTTCAGGAGTAGAACTTCTACCAGGTGGCTCGCTGATTGACTTAGAATATGCCGATGACATTGTCCTACTTGGTGAAGACGCTGACAAAATGCAGAGTCTTCTGACTACCCTAAGCAACAATGCAAGCATTTTCGGGTTGCGATTTTCCCCCTCGAAATGCAAAATGTTGCTTCAAGACTGGGTAGCATCGGCACCTGAACTAGTGATAGGGAGTGAAGTAGTCGAACGTGTAGACCGCTTCACTTATCTTGGGAGTCTCATCAGTGCCGATGGCCTGGTGACTGACGAAATCTCAGCACGGATACAGAAGGCTCGATTGGCTTTTTCCAACCTGCGTCACTTATGGCGTAGGCGAGATATCCGTTTGCTGACTAAAGGACGAGTGTACTGTGCAGTAGTTCGCTCCGTCTTACTTTATGGCTGTGAAACATGGCCAGTGAGAGTAGAAGATATTCGTAGGTTAATGGTTTTCGATCATAGGTGTCTTCGAAGCAT
Source organism: Schistosoma turkestanicum (assembly GCA_944470395.2). Classification (NCBI taxonomy): domain Eukaryota; kingdom Metazoa; phylum Platyhelminthes; class Trematoda; order Strigeidida; family Schistosomatidae; genus Schistosoma; species Schistosoma turkestanicum. The sequence goes on from OX103974.1 coordinate 238,803, forward strand.
TGCTCGTATATCGTGGGACACCTGAGTGAGCAACGCTGTTATTAGGAATCGGGTGCTAGGTAAGAATGGCAGATCAATCGACGAAGTATTGAAACTTCACCAGTTGAGATGGTTGGGACATGTGTTGCGTATGCCTAACCACCGACTGCCTCGACGAGCTATGTTTTGTGGTTTAGGAGTAGGTTGGAAGAAAGTTAGGGCCGGCCAAACCAAAACATGGCAGAAATCCATGAAGTCATTGACTAGTGGACTGAGCCATGTTGGTAATTGTCGACTACCTGGTTGGGGTCCGCGAGATGATAATAATCGATGGTTAGAGACCTTGAATGACATGGCTCAAAATCGTTCGCAATGGCGCCGGTGCATTTATTCTCTGTGTTCTCTCAAATGCTAATCTTTTTGGATTCTTCAACACCTCTAGTTTCGACTCTCTAAACTTATCTCACTGAATCATACTTCTTGAATAATATCTTCTAATCCTAACCTCTCCGATTATTTCTAATTCCCTTACTACCTCTTCTACTATTGGATTTGAATTGACGATTACTTCTCTGTGCTGATGTGGTATGGCAACATGAACTGATGTACTTATGTACAAAGTTCTACGTTGCATCTGACTGACTGACTGACTGAGTATGCTTGAGGCTATTACGAGTTTACCTTAGTCGATAAACGCGAACGAGACAATTACAAGCGTCCAAATAGGCTATCTTGAATCCCAACTTACTTACTTACTTTCGCCTGTTACCCCCAATGGAGCATAGGCCGCCCTCCAGTTTTCGCCAACCAACTCTGTCCTGGGCTTCCTTTTCCAGTTCAGTCCAATGTTTGTTCATTCCTCTCATTATATTTCTCTATTTCTCGGTGTAATGTGTTCCTTGGCCTTCCTCTTTTCCTTTTGCCTTGAGGGTTCCATGTGAGGGCTTGTCTCGTGACGCAGTTAGATACCTTTCGTAGTGTGTGTCCTATCCACTTCCACCGCTTCTTCCTGATTTCCTCCTCCACTGGAATCTGGTTTGTTCTCTCCCACAGTTTGTTGTTGCTGATGTTATCTGGCCAACGAATCCGAAGTATTTTGCGTAGACAACTGTTCATAAATACTTGTATCCTCTGGATGATGGCTTTGGTATTTCTCCAAGTTTCCGCTCCATACAGTAGAACTGTCTTGACATTTGTATTGAAAATCCTGATTTTAGTGTTGATCGATATTTTTTCGGAGTTCTAGATGTATTTCAATTGTAGAAATGCAGCCCTTGCTTTACCGATCCGCGCCCTCACATCTGCATCGGATCCACCTTTCTCGTCGATGATGCTGCCAAGATATGTAAAGGTGGTAACGTCCCACAAGGCATCTCCATCAAGAGTGATTTGGTTGGTGCCTGTTGTGTTGCATCGGAGAATTTTGCTTTTTCCTTTATGTATGTTGAGACCCACTGCTGCAGAGGCTGCTGCTACACTGGTCGTCTTCTCTTGCATTTGTTGTTGCGTGTGCGATAGAAGAGCCAAGTCATCTGTGAAGTCCAGATCGTCCAGCTGCGTCCTAACTGTCCAGTTGATACCGTGCTTCCATCCAGATGTTGACGTCTTCATAATCCAGTCGATGACCAGGAGAAAGAAAAAGGGTGAGAGTAAGCAACCTTGCCTGACACCGGTCTTCACCTCAAAAGAGTGTGTCAGCTGACCTCCGTGCACGATTTTGCAGTTGAATTCATCATAAGAATTCCGTATGATGTTGACTATTTTCTCAGGCACACCGTAGTGTCGAAGACGCCTCCACAGTGTTTTCCTTCGAATCCCAAGCTGAAGATAAAAGGCCTTGTAATCGTAGAAAGTATATTCTAAAAAGACCCAGCCATCGCACAATACAATCAAGCATACAACTCTCGTTGATTTATACATCATAGAAACGTCATTTGGACAGTTACGAAGATAGCAAACTAAAATACATAGCAGCCAATCACAGCCATGGATTTCCGTGGTGGGAATTGAAATCTCATGGTCAACTGATCAACCCATGCTGGCAAACGTGAAATCCAAAATAAGGCATTTAACAAGCGAGTTTTGGGCATCTAACATCCCCAACAGAAAGCTCCACAACCAAAACATTCATCTGACAGAGTGAAACTTCACCGCAATCATCCAACTTTTCTTGGTCATCTGAAAGGCCTGATTCTAATGTCTGTCTAAAGATATTCTCAACTGTTTATCGCTTCATGATAGCTAACTATTTTTTTGTTACTGAATAACATCATTTCATCGGTTCGTTTTCATCATGATGGTATGGGTATGTTATTGATATTCTATGTGATTAACATCGTCCGTGTTTTTTGTTTCAGCTCAACATATTATTAGTACAGATGGAAATATGCAAGAAGCAATTAATTTGCTACGTGAATGTCCTTTATTAAAATTAGAAGATATTCTGCCATATTTTCATCAATTTGTTACAATCGATCAATTTAAAGTGAGTGTGTGTGTGTGTGTGATGATCGTTTATGTTATTTACATAATTGATAATGTTCTTGATGACACACTGCACTACTTTACGGTTATAGACTGTTATAGACTGGATTATCTTGTGGTGATATTTATGGTGCATTGACTACTAGTAAGGTTTAAAAATTTGACTTTTGTTTTTCTGGTTCGCGTGTTTTAGTTAGTTTTTTTTTGTACAGGATGTGGTCGCTAACCCAATGCACCGAACGGTTCTCCTTTATTTGGGCTTGAGACTGGTAGTTGTTGGGGATGTTAGATCCCCGAAATTCGCTTGATAAATGCCTTATTTTGGTTTTCGCGTTTGCCAGCATGGGGTGATCAGTCAGTCAGTCAGATGCAACGTAGAACTTTGTACGTAAGTACATCAGTTCATGTTGCCATACCACATCAGCACAGAGATATAATTCCTAATTCAAATCCAATAGTAGAAGAGATAGTAAAGGTATTACAAGTAATCCGAGAAGTTATGATTAGAAGATATTATTCAAGAAGTGTGATTCAGTCAGATAAGCTCAGAAAGACAAAACTAGAGGTGTTGAAGAATCCAGAAGATTATGAATTGAGAGAACACAAAGAATAAATGCACCTGCGGCATTGCAAACGATTTTGAGGCATGTCATTCAGGGTATCTAACCATCGATTATTATCATCTCGCGGACCTCAACCAGGTAGTCGACAATTACCGACATGGCTAAGTCCACTCGTCAATGACTTCATGGATTTCCGCCAAGGTATACATCTAGTAATCCTTCCCAACAGTGCAGATTCAATCAAAGTGTGTTTACTGAAACTGTCAACTTTGTACTAATAATAAGATATGACAATTTCTTTTATCAATAATAAAACTAATTTAAGATGGCATCCATAGATATCATAACTTTTCTACATTGTAATTTTCAACACATATGTAATATTTGTTTGGCGTCTAATGAAATCAAAGTTTCTACTGTGTTACAACGCACTGTTGATCAGAATCAAACAAAACATTTGTGCTTGTTGAGTATAACCTAGTTACCGAATAAGTTTTGATACGATATAGGTAAAAAATAGTTGAGGTTGTGTTTGATCAACAGTAACCGATATGTCAATAACTACTCAGAAGGTCACCGGTTGATGAACTAGTCAATAATCGGATCACACAGAGAGAGAGAGAGAGAAAGATCATACGAGACCCTAATACAATTGAAGTAAAAAAATGAATGAATAGGGTTATTTGTTGTAAATTAGAAATTCTTAAGGTAGATGGTTTAGATTTCCACTCACATACAACCTCCGCAGATGGCTGTCTCAGTTCTCTGTTTGGCGGGATAACAGTAACCTGGTGGTTGGAGAACTTGAATGGAATGACTCAAAATCGTTTGCGATAGCGCAGATGCATCTCATTCCTTGTCTGCTCTCAAATTCTAATCTTCTGAATTCCTCATCACCTCTATCTTTCTCTTCCTAAGATTATCTCACTGAATTATACTTCTTGAATAATATCTTCGAACCCTTATCTCTCCGATTACTGCTTATAATTCTACTATCTTTATCATGATGGGGTTTGAATGGGCAATTCCATTCCTCTCTGTTAGGATATTCATCCAATATCGTAAGAGAATTATTGGTCAATTCTTATTAGTTAATTCCTACTGGTCATTTTCATGGTCGTCCTTGATAACAATGTCACGTGCTCCAATGTTGTTTCTTATTGGTTGTCCTTACTATCAATATCACTTCAAATGTTGCTTCCTGTTGGTTGTCTTAACTGTCAATGTCACAGACTTCTATGCTGTTTCCTATTCGACCAAAATGTATAAATACGCATTATCTGTAATGTCTTATGACCACGATCAGGACCCGGTCCCGGTGCGGATCCTTAGTCCTGGATCCTGATTCTCTTCTGGACTCGGACCTGGTATTTTCTGGATGCTTGTACAATACAGGTTCTACTTTATATCAAGTGTTCTTATTTTTTTACTCAGTATGGGGGTTGGGATAATCGGATTTGAGTAGTATGTCGTGTCACCGGATCCTCAATCCTCGCTCTCTCATTTTCCAACTAAGGCAAACAACTCGTAATAGTTCAAGCATATCAGAATGACGTGTTTACGTGCAGGCGTAACACTCTCATCGTGCTAATGTGATGGTATGGTAACTTGAACTGAAGTAACTGACAAGTGGACTGAGTCATGTAGGTAAGTATACACTACCTTGTTGGGGTCCGTGAGATCATGGTAACTGATGGTTAGAGACTTTGAATGACATGGATGAAAATCATTCACTATGGCTCAGGTGCATCCAGTGTTTGTGTTCTCGCAAATCCAGATCCTTTGAATTTTTCATCACCTTTATCTCTTTCTCTTTTTAAGTTTATTTCACTAAATTATACTTCTTGAACAATTTTTCAAATTCCAATCTTTTTGATCAGTAGAAATAGTTTTACTACATCTCTCTCTCTCTCTGTGCACTAATGTTGTGGTGCGACAGCTTGAACTGATGTACTTGCGTACAAACGTACGTACTTACAAAGTTCTACATTGTGTAGCTAGCTGATTCACTGACTGACATTCATTGTTTACATTTATTACTCACTGTTTTATTTTCCCACTCTTATTTGTTATTATTGTTGCTCTACTACTTACTCCGATTTTTTACAAATCAATCAGGATGTCATTTGTTCATCGTTGGATTCATATAATGAACGAATTGATAATGTGAAAAATGAAATACAACGTACCATGAAAACAATTGATGAATTACGTACACAATCAAATAATCTACGTTATAGGTAAGTGAGTGTGACTATATTGTATTGTGTTTTTTGTTCTGGGTGTTGAGTTTTTTCCCCTCATTTTCCTTTGTATTGATGATAAAATATGTATTGTCAAATTTACAACTTTGGAAATCATCAATCAATCATTGTTAGACTACCATTAGAAACCTGGAAGCACTGGACGGCCGTTTTGTCCTGGTGTGGGACTCATCAGCAGTGCGCGAGTTTGGTAGTTACTGCCTACAAATGGGTGAGGTCGCGCAAAATCCCTAGATTTATCAGAGTTAGACATTAACACTGTTGGATGCCGCCGGCCCAGTGGTCCGATGGTTAGGCGTTCGCGCACAATACCGAAGGTCCCGGTTTCGAATCCTGCGAGGAGCAGGAGTCGTGGTGGCGCACTGCTGATGAGTCCCATACCAGGACGAAACGGTCATCCAGTGCTTCCAGGTATCTAATGGTCGTCTAACAATGATTGATTGGTGATTTCAAATGTGTAAAAACACAAACCTTCAAAACTCTGCCCCAAAATATACAACTGTTATACATTGTGTTTGTTAAGATCATACGGAACTCTTATGATGGACTAAATTGTGAAATCGTACACGGAGGTCAGCTAACAGACTCGTTCGATCTGAAGATCGGTTTCAAGCAAGGTTGCTTACTCTCATCGTTTCTCATTCTCCTGGTAATCGACTGCATTATGAAGACGTCAACATTTGAGGGGAAGTTGGGGTATACAGTGCACATAGGTTAGGATGCGTCTAGACAATCTATACTTCGCAGATGATCTTGCTCTTCTACCTTACACGCAACAGCTAATGCAAAAGAAGATAACTAGTGTAGCAGCAACAGGTTTCAGCATACACAAGGGAAAAAAAAGTCGGCAAAACGATAGCGAAGATAAATGATCCAGTGACACGTCAGGCCACTCTAATCCGAGCGTCTCAAGGTACCACTAAGTAGAGGAAGTAGTCTTGATAAGGTGTAGAGAAGTGTTTTATAAGCACTAGGAAAATATGAGGTTCACAAGCACACAAATCGAGTTTATTCATACATCATAGAAACTCCCTTTGGAGAGCAATAAAAATAGCGTACTAAAACAATACACCGACCCATAACAGTCGAGGATTTTCCGGGTAGTAAATGTAATCTCAAGGTCAACTGATCAACCCATGCTCGAAAGCATAAAATTCAAAATTAGGATGTTCATCAAGTGCATTCTGGGGATCTAACGTCGCCAACACAATTCTACTGCTGTGCCGATTCGCATCTTCACATCTGCATGTTGACTATCTTTTCAGGCAGGGGGTTCAGTGGGGCTAGTTCAATACTAATTACCTCTGAACTTAGAAAAAGAACACAAGCCTAATGATCATCTTTAGTCCAAGATCGTTATTATATTTCAAATATGTTCATTCATATACACAAAAGATCAGACCACATAACACCAATAAATAACTGAGGATGAACAATGATACGTGAATGAGACGAAAAGTCGCTGTGTGTGAGTAAAAGAGAAACTGTCCATTGGTAAATTCAATACCATCAGAAACCTGGAAGCACTGCTGGCTTTTTCGTTCTAGTGTATGGGACTCATCAATAGCAGTGAGCACCCACAACTCCTGCTACTCAAAAGATTCGGACCTAGTGTGGTGTGAGCTACTTATAAGTAGTATATGATGTGAGTGTCAACGTAATGTCTGGCATCATAACATGGGGGAAGATCAAGAAAGGAAGAGTTAGAAAACAATGGAATTTGTATGAAACGCATGAACAGTGACATTGGATTGATGTTTTGCAACAGGAACAGTCCAGTTCGATAGGATGAACTGATATTTTGCAAATGAACGATTTACGATATGGTTTTTCGATTTTACTGAGTAACTCTGTAATTTCGCTAAATACAATTCGGTTGCCTTCACCTGTGTTCTCGTTCACTACACTAGGACCTGCGGTCCTGTGCGCGCAACCGCTTAACCTCTGTACCACTGAACTGGCCGGCATCTGGTGGTGTTAATATCTAATTGTGATCAATCTAAGATTTTTCTGCGCAATCTCACATACTAGGATGAAACAGCTGTCTTGTTCTTCCAGGTTTCTGATGGTGTCCTAAAAAGTATAAAAAGCGATGATCTCCATAAAACTATAATGTGAACTTAAGAATAATTGTTTATTTTGCTCTAATCTTTTCTCTCTCTCTCTGTTGTGTCTTTCTTTTCTTTTTACATCAATAGATTTGAAATTATCGAAAATGATTCACGTTGTATTCATTGTAATCATTTATTAATTTTACGTACATTTTATGTATTTCCATGTGGTCATAATTTTCATATAAATTGTCTTATTGAATTGGTAAGTAATAAAATAACAAGTTGGTTGACTTTTTTTTTGTTGTTTGTATAAAAAAAAGGAACTTTGTACATGACATTTTTTTTGGCTGAAATTATGAATTACAATGATTGTTAGATCTGGAAGCACTGAACAGTCGTTTCGTCCTAATGTATGTGACTTATTGGCAAGTAGTGCACATCCATGACTCCTGTTACCCGCAGGATTGGAACCTAAGATCTTTGGTCTAGTACACGCAAACGCTTGACCACTGATGCATGTCATTCAAAGCCTCTAACCACTGGTTACGATCGTATTGCGGACCTTAACCAGGTAGTCTACACTTACTTGTCAGTCACTTCATGAATTTGTATCATGTTTCAGTTTGACTGCTCCTAGCTTTCTCTCAGCCTACCTTTACATCAGACAACTTCGTCAGGTCCTAGAACATATGCACACGTCCAAATGTCCCACAACAGTTGTATCGTTCTCAATGGCGCCGGTGCATTTATTCTTTGTGTTCTCTCTAATCCTAATATTCTGGATTCTTCAACTTTGTAAACTTTTCCCACTGAAACATACTTCTTCAATAATATCTTCTAATCCTAACCTCTCCGACTACTTCTAATACCTTTACTACCTCTTCTACTATTGGATTTGAATTGACAATTACATCTCTGCGCTAATGCGGTATGGCGACATGAACTGATGTACTTACGTACGAAGTTCTACGTTGCATCTGACTGACCCAATAAAATACAAATCATCATAAAGGATTAAGGGTAATCCCAACTGTTAGAATATTCACTAAATATCATACGAAGAATTAATTTGTAAGTGTAAATTCTATTGGTCGATTCTTATTGGTCAATACTATGGTCGTCCCAACTGTCAATGTCAAATACTTCAATGTTTTCTCCTATTGGTCGTACTAACTGTCAATGTCACTTCAAATGATGTTTCCCATTGGTCGTCCTAAACTATCAATGTTACAGACTTCAGTGATGTTTCTTATACGACCTAATTGTATAAATAGGCATTATTTGTAACATTTTATGACCTGAACCCCCTAGTCCGTGATCGTGATTTTCTTCTGGACTCGAACTTCGTACTCTCTGGATGTTTGTAGAATACAGGTTCTACTTCACATTCAAGTCTTCTTCTTTTATTCAGTGTGGGGTTGGGACAATCGGATTAGATTAGCATGTCTTGTCACCGGATCCGTGATCCTCGCTCTTGTGTTTTCCGACTAAGGTAAACAACTCGTCATGATTCAAACATATCAAATTGACCTGGTTACGTGCATACACAACACCAAACATTTTCGCATTTTTTGTTATTTCCGTTAAATTCATCATTTGTTTACCGGTTTAATTCTTCCTTTTTTTTGCAGGTAAAACCATATTTATCAACAGAAGAAAAATTACAATTGTCAAAAGTTGTTGAATCACAAAATCTTGGAAAAAATGCATCTGTCACTAATCTTGAAGTGAGTAGTAAAAATAACAATGATTATCATTCTTTTCCATTACTGCTAATAATTCTACTATCACTATCACTCTTGGATTTGAACTGACAGTTTGCGTCTCTGTGTGCTGATGTGGTGGTATGGCAACCGGAACTGATGTACTTACGTACGTACGAAGTTCTGCGTTGTATCTGTCTGTCAGTCATTCTTTTGCATAAAATACTTGATTTATTGTTATCTATCCATACCAGCAGTCATTTATGTACATCTGACAACAATCAACGGTATTTGTCCAAAGTTTATCTATCTTGGATATGATTCTGTTAGGATATTCATCCAATATCTTATGATAATTATTGGTCTATCCCTATTGGTTAATTCCTACTGGTCAATTTTATGGTCGTCCTAGATATCGATGTCACGTGATCCAATGTTGTTTCCTATTCGACCAAAATGTATAAATACGCATTATCTGACCACGACCAGGACCAGGATCCGGTCCCTGATCCCTAGTCCAGGATCTTGATTCTCTTCTGGACTCGGACCTCGTACTTTCTGGATGCTTATCGAATACAGGTTCTATTTCATATCAAGTCTTCTTATTTTTTACTCAATATAGGGATTGGGGTACTCGGATTTGAGTAGTATGTCGTGTCACCGCTTCCTTGATCCTCGCTTTCGTGTTTTCCGACTAGGTAAACTCGTAATAGTTCAAGTATATCAAGTTGACGTGTTTACGTGTGGGCGTAACAGATTCATAATAGACTAACTGATTCATTGATTGGCCATGCAATAATGATTGATCTTATGTTCATTTCTGGTCCATTGTACTGATATAGGATTTTGTCGGTTAAGTTGTAGCCTGTGCCACTAGTCCCTTGGACTTTTTATTACCACCAATGGAGCAGAGGCCACGAAACAGTAATTTAAAACCTACTCTGGGCCTTACTACCTAGTTCTGTCCAATTGTTGTTCATTCTCCTCGTATCTGTCTTCATTGTTCTGCATAATGTGTTCTCGGGTCGAACTACTTTCCTTTGACCTTGCGGATTCTAATTTATGGCTAATCTTTTGACACATTTGGGTGCTTTCCTCAATGTGTGTCTTATCCACCTTCAGCGCTTCTTTCTGATCTGGTTTGTTCTTGTCCACAGTAGGTTGCTGCTGATAGTGACTGTTATAATTCTGCTACGTAGCTATTCAAATCCTACCGACGTCCGAATCCAAATGCTCCAATACGACCCAAATACTATTCCTAAAACTCCTATATAGATCAGAACGCAACACCCTTGGATGGAGTTGTTTATTGGGCCGAGTACAGAAAAGATGTAGGCATGAAGGAACGGAATCATGAAGTCTTACAGATAGTGCGTATTTATACATTTAGGTCGAATAGGGAAGAGCATCGAAGTCTGTGGCATTTGACAGTTTAGGACGACGACTAATAGGAAAGAACATTTGAAATGATATTGACAGTCTGGATGACCAATAAGAGACAACATTGAAGTATTTGACTTTGACAGTTAAAACGACCATTTATTTTGACCAATAGAAGTCGACCAATAGGATTATACTTCCAAAAATAGTACTCTTAGGATATTTGGGGAATATCCTAACAGTGACTAACGGGTTTGCAATATATTGTATATATTGCAATATATATTGTATATATATTGTAGATAGTCGCCAAAGAGGAAACCTGGACAAAACGTAACTGCAATTCGCAATAGTAACGTTTCAGTTTGTGAAATCGATTGACCCGAGTCAAAATCCAATAAAGTATGGATTAGTTTCCACAAGATTTCCATAAGATTTCGCAGTTGAAGACAATTAGTGTATCAGCAGCCTCTGCAAAAGTAGAGGAAAAGCAAGATCCTTCAATCCAACACAACATACACTAAATAAATCACAATTGACGGTGAAACCTTTGGAAGACGTGTAAAAAGCTATACATATCTGGGCAGGTGAATCCTATGCAGATATGAAGGCGCAGATTAGCAAAACAAGGATAGACTTTCTACAATTAAAGAACATAGGCAACTCCAAACAACTATCAACCAACATCAGAGTCGTAAATTTCAATACAAACGTTAAAGATATCCTATTGTATGGAGTGGAAATTTGAAGAATTAGGAAAGCCATCATCCGAAAGTTACTGATATTTATCAATAGTTATCTACACAATATACTGCAAATCGGTTGTACAGACGTCATTAGCAACAACCTACTGTGGGATAGAACAAATCGAATTCCAGCTGAGGAAGAAATTAGGAAAAAGCCCTGGAAGTGAATAAGACCTATATTGAGGAAATCAGTCAACCGCGTCACAAGGCAAGCCTTCAATTGGAATCCTCATGATCAAAGGAAAAGAGGAGGACCATGGAACACACAATCCCTTGAGAATTAGAAACAGACATGGAAGAAATGAATGAATAGCATTTGCGTAGAACTGGAAAAAATGGCGTTGAACAGAGTAGGTTAGAGAATGCTTGTTGGCTGTGAATGCTCCATTTGGTGGTGACACGTGTAAGTAAGTAAGTAAGTTATTAAATACTTTTTTTTCTAAACTCTACTTGTTTATATATTGTTGTCTCATTTAATCATTGCCTGATTTTCTATTCTTTTCTTCAACTTATTCAGGATATATTTGATGAAATCATAGCGAATGATTGTATTCTTTGTGGTCATATTGCAATTGAAAATGTATCGAAATTATATTATGAAAATCAAGCAAATTATGAAAGTGAATTATCTATTTGGCAATAAAAAATTATGCTTATTTTGATTCATACAAAGGAGATATGTCTATCCCACATGAATAACGCATATCTGTCTATCATTCGACAGATTGTTTAATAGACATGTATAAATGTGTTTATTCCTCTCGCCGTTTTTTGTGAGATTCGTTGCAGAAACAATTTGTCATAACCTTGAATTTACCTTGGTAATCTTTAAGCCTAGGGTAATGTGATAATTTTCCTACCCCTTCTTATTCTTTTCATATTACGTTAATTTTCTCTCTCCTTTATTTACAATTATCACCCTATGTCTATTTGAACTTTTATTTAATTGACCTTTTATTCATCTTCATATAAAATGCCTTGACAAGTAAATATGTGTGACCAGATTGTTCGAAATGTATGAGGCGCAAATACATCACATTTTTCAGATCAATTACGTCTTCTCACTGTTCTATCAAAATTTATAAAAGGGACTAATTGTTTTAGATTCGTTGTACAGACAGACATGTGAAATTCACTAATGTGTCACTGAATTTGTGTGTCTATGTCTGTATGTGTTTCTAAGAGTGTGATGGTTTGTCTTTCCGCTGTCTTTATTATCCTCATTTATTTGTTTAATTGAAACTTATTTTATGTCGGTCGGTGATGATGATGATTGTCGTCATCCTTGTCCGTTTTTTTAATTTTGATATTGTTATTTTCAATTTAGATAAAAATGGATTAATGATTTGGTCAAATTAATTTTGTATATTTAATCTCTTAATGATGAAACATGATGAAAAATAAACGTATTTTTCAACAAGTTACCACTTTTTAGTTAGTGTGTCTATAAATTTTAACATATCAATTATGTTCGTGTAATCCAATCAGGTGGTTATATAAAAAGTTTAAATGCTATTGCTTCACAGTGTACGAAAATGGTATAATCCGAGACATTGTGGAAGATTACTTTCGACTTATTTATTTACCTGCGCCTGGGTACTAACTTACATACGCCTGTTACCCCCCAATGGAGCATAGGACGCCGACCAGCATTCTCCTACCTACTCTATCCTGTGCCTTTGTAGTTCTTCTTATGTCTGTCTCCGTTTCTCAGCGTAATGTGTTCCTTGGCCTTCCTCTTCTCAGTTAGCCTTGAGGATTCCGAGTGAGGACGGACTTGTCTTGTGTCGCAGTCGGGTGCTTTCGTCAATGTCTTTTCTGATTTATTCTTCCGCTGGAATCTGATGTTTTCTCTTCCATAGTAGGTTATTGTTGACAGTTTTACTGGTCAGCGGATCCTGTGATGACTTTTGTAGTTCTCTGAATTCCGGTTACCTACACTAAGATGCCTTTGACGTTTGTATTGAAAATTCTGACTTTGGTGTAGGTTGATAATTGTTTCGAGTTCCAGTAGTTCTTGAACTGCAGAAATATTGCTTTTGCTTTGCCTATCCGTGACAGCGCGCATCCACGACTTCTGCAACTTCCAACCGAACCTGGGACCTTCGGTCTTGTGCGTGAACATCTAACCTCTGTACCATTGGACCGAAACCCAGAGGTGTTAATGTTTAACTGTAGTGATTATAAGGATTTTGCGCAACCTCACCCGTTTGTTTTCGGTAGTTACTACCTACACTTAACCGCGTTGAGCTTCACTGGTCACGTCTTCTCACTAGAACTTCAAGAATTTCCTTTTGAAGCTACTCACTAGTGATCATGCTGTAGGATCTTTCATTACGATAAATGCTTAATTATTAAAAAAAGCACTAAGTTGACATATTCAACAGTACAATCAATCCGTAATAAATACAACCTACAAAAACTTTTTTTTAACTAAACTAATCCAATTAATAGTCAGTCACTCAGTTGCAACGTAGAACGTCGTACGTATGTACATATGTTCATGTTGCCATACCACATTATTAGCACAAAGACGCAAATGTCAAATCAAATCCCATAGTGATAAAGATAGTAGAGGTATTAATGGTAATGAAGAAGACTGGGGTTTGAAGATATTATTCAAGAAGTATAATTCAGTGAGATAAGGTTAGAAAAACGAAGGCGGAGTTGCTGACGAATCCAGAAGATTAGGATTTGAGAGAGCTCAAAGAATGGATGCACTCGCGCCATTGCAAACGATTTGGAGCCATGTCGCTCAAGGTCCCTAACCATTGGTGACTGGTCTCGTGGACCCCAACCAGGTAGTCTACATCTACTAACATGACTCAGTCCACTTGTCAGTGACTTCTGCCATGTTTTGGTTTGGCCGCCCCCCCCCCTACTCCTACACCAGAAAACACAGCTCGTTGAGGCAGTCGGTGGTTAGGCATACGTAACACATGTCCCAACCACCTCAACTGATGAAGTTTCACCACTTCATCTATTGATTTGCCATCCTTACCTAGTACTCGTTTCCTAACGACAGCATTGCTTACTCGGTTTTCCCATGATACACGAGCAATGCTTCGAAGACATCTATGATCGAATACTAGTAACCTACGAACATCTTCTACTCTTAACGGCCATGTTTCGCATCCATATAGGAGAACGGATCGAACTGTTGTGCAGTACACTCGTCCTTTGGTTAGAGAACGGATATCTCGCCTACGCCAAAAAACAGCGTAAATTGGCAAAAGCAAATCGAGTTTTCTGTATCCACGCTGAGATTTCGTCAGTAGTAGTTCATTTACAACTTACTACAATCTATTTTTCAAATTCTAATGTGAAAATACTTGACTGATGAAGTTCAAGCATGTTGAAAGTATTATTGGAGGATGATCATTGCACGTTATCATTTTTCACTTACGCCTCAGTGGTTCTGATGAATAATAAACCATGGTCATATAATACTTGAAGTGACTACTGAGCAGGTATATTATCTCGTATTGTCAATAACATCTCAACTGAGACCAATCTATGACGAATGTAACATATACAAATTAAACTAATCTCTGACAAATTCATTCCATCGCTTTTATTGTACGCATAAAAAGTTTTTTTCTCCGAATTTCAGTTCATTAAAACAATAAAAAATTAGAAATTGCTAATCAAACCCCTGGATACTACTGATGATCAATATGTAACTGAGTATAAAAATAAGTCAGAAAGAGGAGATTATACTAAATTGCATTGATTAACCCAAATAATTTCTGTAAGCAGTTGTAATAGACGACAGACTCCTCAATTTTTTTAACTGTTTGCAAGTTCGACCTTTGTTATGAATCTTGTGTTGTTTCTTATGGTTGTAATGACGATACGTCTGTTTAATATGAAGTGTTTTAGTGTGAATTACAACTGATATATATACATATCCACATACCTTAACAGATATCCGCCAAAGTAACGAATTTGAAACGAATATAACAGCAGAACAGACATTTAAGCTCACTAATTATATTGTTGATTTTTATCAGACAGATTATGAGTTAAGTTGATGATACTGATTTCAGATCACAGAGATGTTATTGAATAATTTGTTCAGTCAACTATCTCAAAGAGAATAACGTCACTTGAGAATCAAACCATTACTTTTTGTTAACCCGTATTCTTTCGGTGGCGTTTATACTTTCCTCAGTGCTTATTCAATACAATCCACCAGGTTACAATGATCTTAATTCGACTTCAGAAAAATTAATTTCACTGGAGTATACTTCTCGAATAATATCTTCGAATTCCTAATCTTTCTCACCATTACTACTACTACTTCTAATATGGGATTTGAACTAACAACCCCGCCTTTCTGTACTTGTGTTATGGTAATTGGAACTGATGTATGTACCTATGTGCCAAGTTACACGTTGTAGTTGACTGACTTACTGATTAGGTTACTATTTGTTTACTTCTCTAGGTAACTGGACATTGTGTACCCGATATTCAGACGATATTATATTTAGAGGCAACCAACTGAAAACGCCAATTTTTTGCATTCATCAAGTAAAGCGTACCCTTAACTAACTGGTAGATTTGAACCTGTATCGATAAGTTAAAACGTAGAACTTTATACGTACGTACATCAGTTCAAGTTGCAATACCATATTAGCAAAGAGGTGCAATTGTAAATCCAAATCCCCTAGTGATAGAGATAGTAGAAGTGTAAGCAGTAATCAGAAAAACTAAGGTTCAAAGATTTGATTCGATGTGTATGATTCAATGAAATAAATTTAAAAAGAGAAAGATAGAGGTGATGAGGAGTTCGGAAGATTACAATTTGAGACAACACAAAGAGTACCTAAGCAATCTGATTCAAGGTCTCCAACCTAAAGTTTTTTTTCTCCGAATTTCAGTTCATTAAAACAATAAAAAATTAGAAATTGCTAATCACACCCTGGATACTACTGATGATCAATATGTAACTGAGTATAAAAATAAGTCAGAAAGAGGAGATTGTACTAAATTGCATTGATTAACCCAAATAATTTCTGTAAGCAGTTGTAATAGACGACAGACTCCTCAATTTTTTTAACTGTTTGCAAGTTCGACCTTTGTTATGAATCTTGTGTTGTTTCTTATGGTTGTAATGACGATACGTCTGTTTAATATGAAGTGTTTTAGTGTGAATTACAACTGATATATATACATATCCACATACCTTAACAGATATCCGCCAAAGTAACGAATTTGAAACGAATATAACAGCAGAACAGACATTTAAGCTCACTAATTATATTGTTGATTTTTATCAGACAGATTATGAGTTAAGTTGATGATACTGATTTCAGATCACAGAGATGTTATTGAATAATTTGTTCAGTCAACTATCTCAAAGAGAATAACGTCACTTGAGAATCAAACCATTACTTTTTGTTAACCCGTATTCTTTCGGTGGCGTTTATACTTTCCTCAGTGCTTATTCAATACAATCCACCAGGTTACAATGATCTTAATTCGACTTCAGAAAAATTAATTTCACTGGAGTATACTTCTCGAATAATATCTTCGAATTCCTAATCTTTCTCACCATTACTACTACTACTTCTAATATGGGATTTGAACTAACAACCCCGCCTTTCTGTACTTGTGTTATGGTAATTGGAACTGATGTATGTACCTATGTGCCAAGTTACACGTTGTAGTTGACTGACTTACTGATTAGGTTACTATTTGTTTACTTCTCTAGGTAACTGGACATTGTGTACCCGATATTCAGACGATATTATATTTAGAGGCAACCAACTGAAAACGCCAATTTTTTGCATTCATCAAGTAAAGCGTACCCTTAACTAACTGGTAGATTTGAACCTGTATCGATAAGTTAAAACGTAGAACTTTATACGTACGTACATCAGTTCAAGTTGCAATACCATATTAGCAAAGAGGTGCAATTGTAAATCCAAATCCCCTAGTGATAGAGATAGTAGAAGTGTAAGCAGTAATCAGAAAAACTAAGGTTCAAAGATTTGATTCGATGTGTATGATTCAATGAAATAAATTTAAAAAGAGAAAGATAGAGGTGATGAGGAGTTCGGAAGATTACAATTTGAGACAACACAAAGAGTACCTAAGCAATCTGATTCAAGGTCTCCAACCATCGGTTATAATCGAATCTAAGACCCCAACTTAGGTAGTCTACATCTACCCACATGACGAAGTTCACTCTTTAGTGACTTTACGGATTTGTGCCATGTTTTGGCCGCCCCTAGCTTTATTCCACTCAAACATGTATAGTGCATTTTTTTCTGCATTAGAAAAAAAACAGATGAATCTTTTACATCAAACTATAAAAAGAAAATATTCAATCACTGTTCTACTGCTTCTTTAAAGTTGTCAAACATCAGTTCACCTACTACTACTTAATTATCAACAAGTTCAAACGATCGCTTAGCTCTCTCTCTATATATATATTCCAAAGTTTTTTATAAAATGTAAAGCAACAATGAAAAGTGTATTCAAGTTGTGTGTTTCTAACAACAAACGAAACCCTTTCTCTATCTTTCCGTTTTTAAATTTATCACACTGTATTCTAACTTTTTGAATTATATCTTCGAATCATAATCTTTTCTCCATTATTGCTAATTGTTACGCCTGCACGTAAACACGTCAACTTGATATACTTGAACTATTACGGGTTTACCTAGTCGGGAAACAAGAGCGAGGATCCGGCGACACGACATGCTACTCAAATCCGATTATTCCAACCCCCATATTTAGTTAAAATAAGAAAACTTGATATGAAGTAGAATCTGTATTCTACAAGTATCCAGAAAGTACGAGGTCCGAATCCAGAAGAGAATCAGGAACCCCGACTAGGGATCCGCACCGGGACCGGGTCCTGGTCATAAAACGTTGCAGATAATGCGTATTTATACATTTTGGTCGAATACGAAACAGCATCGAAGTCTATGACATTGAGTCTAGGTCGACCAATAGGAAGCTACATTTGAAGTGATATTGATAGTCAGGACAACCAATAAGAAACAACATTGGAGCATGTGACATTGATATCTAGAACGACCATAAAATTGATCAGTAAAAATTAACCAATAGGAATTGACCAATAATAATTCTCTTACGATATTGAATGAATATCCTAACACTAATGTTTCTACTATCTCTACCACTTAGGGATTTGAAATGACAATTACGAATCTGTGCTGGCTGATACGGTATGGCAACCACGCTGTGCACTGACTGAAATTCATGGTCAGTTAGTGAATAACAATTGAATCAAAAAAAATTAAAATTTTATTTGTACAAAAAATTATCTTAATCGATAATTAGTAAATAAATACATCATGTTCATCCATGTTCATTTTTTGCAAACAAACAAACAAAGAAACTTACATATCACACTACTCACTTATCGCTACTACTACTTCTACTATGACTTCTACTATTATTATGACTTCATCTTACAATGAGCACAACAACAATTAGAATACCATTTTACATTTTTTGAAAAAAAAAATTATTAACACTGATGATGATGATGATGATCACATAATCACAATAATACAACATGTATATATATTCATTCCAGTTTTTTTTTAACATAGACATCAAATATGATAATATATATGTATATTTCTCGTCTTTTGTACAAATCCTAAATGGTCGGTTGGCTGTGGATCACTGGAGTGTGTGTGTGTGGAGAGTTTGTGTATATCAAATAGAAATGAAAGACTAGTTGACAAAGAAAAAAAGAAAACGCGTGGCGGGGCGGGCGCGGGGGTGGTGGCAATTCATATTGAACAGAAGAAATAACACCAAAAAACAGGGGAACAATGATGTTTTTAAAGTGTAAATAAATAATGGTTTTGTTTATCAAAAGACAGAACAACAGCCACTACAACAACAAGAAATGCTTCGTCGTTTTCATGGTAAACAAAATGAGAGCGGAGAAAAAAGAACAAAACAGCACTGAAATGAGGTTGGGGTGGGGGGTGTGATTAGGATCTTGAAGTGTTGTAGTACATCTAGCATGAGGAGCGCTTACATTGTCCAGTTTGTTTTGATCATTTAGCGTGCGCCAGTGTGTGCATGTACATGTGTGAGTGTATGTGTGTGGGGGGGGGGTCGGTGGGGTGTGCGCGTATATGTTTCATCGGAGATGAACAAGAAAGTAGTTAGTTCAATTTTATTAAAATTCATTATCTTGTCAAAGTTCTCCATAGTATTTACTGGTACACGAACAACAATAATAATAATCTCAAAAAGAGAGACATCACAGATGATAAATACTGTTGTTTTGTTGTGTGTGTGTGCGTGTTTGATTCGTTAAGCCAATAAACTGCCATGTGAACCGGATGCTACACCAGTATATGGTTTAGCTGGATATGATGGACTACGATGTAATTTTGGGAGACGATCTAATAATTTAACTAATGTAGTAAATTCTGGACGTTTACAAGGACTATATGCCCAACATTGAACAAGAATTTCCTATAGAGAAAATAAAATAAAAAAAACATGACAGAATTATTCACCTTCAATTTGTCAAGAGGAATTCTACGCTAGTTTTCACAGAAGAACCAAGGAGACTGTTGGCTTGTTCAGTCAGTCAGATGCAACGTAGAACTTTGTACATAAGTACATCAGTTCATGTTGCCATACCACATCAGCACAGAGAAGTAATCGTCAATTCAAATCCAATAGTAGAAGAGGTAGTAAGGGAATTAGAAATAATCGGAGAGGTTAGGATTAGAAGATATTATTATTCAAGAAGTATGATTCAGTGAGATAAGTTTAGAGAGTCGAAACCAGAGGTGTTGAAGAATCCAGAAGATTAGCATTTGAGAGAACACAGAGAATAAATGCAGCGGCGCCATTGCGAACGATTTTGAGCCATGTCATTCAAGGTCTCTAACCATCGATTATTATCATCTAGCGGACCCCAACCAGGTAGTCTACATCTACCAACATCACTCAGTCCACTAGTCAGTGACTTCATGGATTTCTGCCATGTTTTGGTTTGGCCGCCCCTACCTTTCTTCCAACCTATTCCTACACTACAAAACAAGGCTCGACGAGGCAGCCGGTGGTTGGGCATACGTAACACATGTCCCAACCACCTCAACTGGTGAAGTTTCACTACTTCGTCGATTGATCTGCCATTCTTACCTAGCACCCGATTCCTAATAACAGCGTTGTTCACTCAGGTGTCCCACGATATACGAGCAATGCTTCGAAGACACCTATGATCGAAAACCAATAACCTACGAATATCTTCTACTCTCACTGGCCATGTTTCACAGCCATAAAGTAAGACGGAGCGAACTACTGCACAGTACACTCGTCCTTTAGTCAGCAAACGGATATCTCGCCTACGCCATAAGTGACGCAGGTTGGCAAAAGCCAATCGAGCCTTCTGTATCCGTGCTGAGATTTCGTCAGTCACCAGGCCTTCGGCACTGATGAGACTCCCAAGATAAGTGAAGCGGTCTACACGTTCCACTACTTCACTCCCTATCACTAGTTCAGGTGCCGATGCAACCAAGTCTTGAAGCAACATTTTGCATTTCGAGGGGGAAAACCGCATCCCGAACATGCTTGCATTGTTGCTTAGGGTAGTCAGAAAACTCTGCATTTTGTCAGCGTCTTCACCAAGTAGGACAATGTCATCGGCATATTCTAAGTCAATAAGCGAGCCACCTGGTAGAAGGTCTACTCCTGAAAATGTAGACGAGGATAAGGTTATTTCTAGGAGCATGTCTATGATAAAATTAAACAAGAATGGAGAAAGTGGACATCCCTGACGGACACCACTTGATGTAGAGAATTCCGGTGACAGTTCGCCATAAGTTCTCACTCGACCAGTGGTGTTCGAGTAAAGAGCTTGTATAATGTTAATGTACTTCTTTGGTACACCTTTCAATGACAGACACTGCCACAGAACCTCACGATCAACAGAGTCAAATGCCGCCTTAAGGTCCAGGAAAACAACTATTGTAGGACGCCTAAATGTGTGTCTGTGTTCCAGGACCTGTCTGGGTGTGAAGACGTGGTCTATACAACCACGTCCAGGTCGAAAACCAGCCTGGTTTTCTCGAGTCTGCTCTTCACGAGCTTTCGTTAAGCGTCGAAGTATTATTGAGGCCAGTATTTTAGATACTATATTAGTTAGACTTATTCCCCTGTGATTGTCACAAGAAGACTTTTGTCCTTTCTTATAGATTGGGACAATCAAGGATTGAGACCAGTCGGATGGGATTACGTCCAGTTCCCAGATTCTACCCAAGATCTCAGTCAACCTAGCTGCTAAAACTGGACCACCATCCTTAAATATCTCAGGGGTCAGTCTATCAGGACCTGCAGCTCATCCTCGTTTCAGATTTCCTAACGCTTTCTCAACGTCATTAAGACTAGGGGGACTTAGGTCGATTTGCCATTCAGGATGACTGGAGATCGTGGGTAACCGAAGAGTGGCTCGTGGCCAGTTGAACTGATCCCTAAAGTGTTCTGCCCATCGATCCAGTCTCCTGGATTGAGAATGGATAATAAGACCATCCTTTTCCGAGATAGTCTCACTCACATTCGGGTTCTTAATACCAGTTTCTTTAATAAGGCGCTGCCTTTTCCATCGCTTTTGCTTTCGCCACCCACCATTGTTCGCGGTCGTTACGCAGACTTTTTATAAGTCTGTGCCTAAGCTGACTACGCTCTTCATCATGCTCAGAGTCAGGTGGGATGCGTTTTCGAGCATCCATCAGTTCGGTGGATGCGACTGAAATCCACGGCTTCATCCTAGCCTCATGGTTTACCTTCCTAGCAGATATCACTGCTGTTTCCACAGCCTTTTTGATATCATACCAACCTGTTTCTGGATGGGAATCGCTTGCATGGTTGCTTAACTCTCTTTCTAGTTGCTCCTGAAATATTTTCTTGGTTTGATGTTGGCTTGTTAGCATGTAGTGAGTCCTGTTATGTCTAACTCACAGGGCTCGGCCCTACTTTCTGGACAAATTAATTAGCCCACTTGTGAAGACAAGATCTTGTCAGTCAGTCATTTATATCTGCGTTACTTTTATTCGTCTGTGTATGCAAGCCTATCACGCTTATTCCATGTCTGACTATAAATTCTTAGTCATGTTTAATTGAAAAGAGTTAGCTCTCTCTCTTTCGACTTCTACACTTCAACTCACTTCAATTTCCTTTGCTTTGTTTGTATGATTTTCGTTGTCATGTCTGCACAGCTCGACGAGCTATGTTTTGTGGTGTAGGAGTAGGTGGCCAGACCAAAACATGGCACAAATCCATGAAGTCATTGACAAGTGGACTGAGTCATGTCGGTAGGTGTCGACTACCTGGTTGAGGTCCACGAGACGAAAGTCACCAATCGTTAAATACCTTGAACGAAATGGCTCAAAATCGTTTGCAATGGCGCAAGTGCATCCATTCGTTGTGCTCTCTCAAACCTTAATCTACCTTTGTCTTTCTAACCTTATCTCACTGAATTATACTTCTTGAATAATATCTTCAAACCCTAGTCTTCTTCATTTCCAATAATACCTCTACTATCTCTATCACTATGGGATTTGATTTGACATTTGCGTCTCTGTGTTAATGTGGTATGGCAACCTGAACTTATGTACATACGTACGAAGTTCTACGTTGCAACTAACTGACTGACTGACTGAATGAAACTCAGAAAAAATGAAGAAAGAATTTGGCATTTCTTACTTTAAAATCTTTAGGACATTGAATACGTAGATTTGGTTTAACACCATGTCCAACTAAATAGGTGATTGCTTCAGCAGGTAATCCTTTGAATGGATATTCATTAGTTAATAATTCATACCATACAGTACTACAAATTATAATTGAATAATCATGGTTAATTCAATAATACGGGAGTAGTAATAATTAAAATTACTGATAATAATAATAATAATCATAATAATAAGGTTTAAAATTGAATAGGTGAATCATTCAAGGAGGATTGAGATATAACTTTATAAATACTATGTTGATGTGTGATGGTGTAGTGCCTCCACATATAATATTCCAGTTCGCTTACATCCAGCTTGGTTAAGCCCTTTCGATTAATTTATTTAACCAAGCCAATATGTATTGAGAGCAACAATTTATATGTACCATTCGTTCTTATTATTGTCTGGTTTGTATGAGGAGCTCACATGACGTGTCTCACTTGACATTTTGACCTTGTCAACTATTCGTCGCTTTTATTCATGTATGCCTATTTCGCTTGTCGCATGCCTGTCTTATGTTTGTCTGACGATATATTCTTAGCCACGTTCAACTTCGCTTTGTGGTGTGTACCAAATAAACGTATTCAACATTACGAGTTCACCTTCTGATTTATAAACCGTCAGACGCTACTTAGTAACGATTGACTAGACGAGCTAATTACCGAGCTTTAGAACACGCAGATATTTG
Organism: Schistosoma turkestanicum; assembly: GCA_944470395.2. Classification (NCBI taxonomy): domain Eukaryota; kingdom Metazoa; phylum Platyhelminthes; class Trematoda; order Strigeidida; family Schistosomatidae; genus Schistosoma; species Schistosoma turkestanicum. The sequence goes on from OX103974.1 coordinate 262,408, forward strand.
GCCACCACAATGGTACGACTGCCTCTTCGGGGCTATGTTTCGTAGTGTAGGAGTAGTAGGTTGGAAGAAAGTAAAGGGGCGGCCGAACTAAAACATGACACAAATCCATGAAATCACTGACAAGTGAACTGAGTCATGTTGGTAGATGTAGACTACGTGAGTGGAGTACGCGATACGACAGTAACTGATGGTTAGAGGCCTTGAATGACTTAGCTCAAAACTGTTTGCAATGACGCTGGCTCAATCACTATTTGTGTTTTCTGAAAATCGTAATCTTCTGAATACCTCATAACCGTTTATGTTATTCGTTTTAAATTGATTCCTCCGGGGTATACATCTCGAACGATATATTCGATCATTGATTTTTCGATTGCTGCTACTACTTCTACAATTATGGGATTTGAATTGACAATTTCGTCTCTCTGTGTGCCAATGTAGTATGGTAACTCAAACGGATGTACCTAATTACTTTTCCAGGGTTAGGGAATAAATATCGTTCTAAATTTTAATCAACTGAAAATTGACGAGAATTATTCATAACTCTAAACATTACCCAAACAAGGCTGAAATGAAAACTTGTAGTGCGGAAATCAAAAATCAATACCAGCTAGCATTTACTTTTTCAGTGTAAATGATAATAAGATTTTTAAATTAAACGTAGCCTAGAGCACAGCGTTGGGTCCTGACTATCTTGAACCCCCAACAGTGTTTACGCAAGTATTATAAGGATTACAGGAAAGATAGTGTTATCTCTAAAAGCATGTCTATGACAAGTTGAATAAGATTGGAGAAAGTGGACAATCTTGACGAATAATACTTGATGTAATTAGTTCCGATGACAGTTCGCCGTAAGCTCTAACTCGTCCAGTAAAGAGCCTGTGTAAGGTTAGTGTACTTATTTAGTACACCTTTCAATAACAGATACTGCCATACAACCTCATAATCAACAGAGTCAAATGTCACCTTTAAGTCAAGGAATGCAAATATAATAGGATGGGTTTACGTTCCAGGACCTGCGAATTTCTGATCTTTACAGTCACCTGCAGGTGTGAAAACAGCCTGGTTTTCTTTAGTCTGCCCTTCACGAGCTCTCGTTAGGCGTCATAGTATTACTAAACGCAATATCTTAGACACTATATTACTTAAGCGAATTCGTTTGTAATTAACACAGGAGGACTTCGGTCTTTTTTCATAAACAGGGAAAATCAGTAATTGAGACCAGTCAGATTCTACCCAAGCTGTCAGTCAATCCAACTGTTAAAACTGAACCACCATCCTTAGAAATTTTTTTCAGCGATTAACCTGTCAGGTCCCAAACACGACAGAACCTACAAAAACATATGTTCCAGACAAAATATTGCTCGATTGGTTCATCACGATAAGGCGAATCCAACAACCATGTCAAAGTAGCAGCGGTACGATCGGAATTTAATCATTTTTGTTTTGCCTTTGTTAGTGGTACATAGATGAAGTTAAAGCATGACTGCAACAGCTGCGCGCTGATTGGCTAATTTCCTATCCAATCAGCGCCTGATCGATTCTTGGAGAACAGGGTAGAAAATTCTCTTATTCATTTGAAATCATCAATCAATCATTGTTAGACCACCATTAGAAACCTGGAAGCACTGGACGGCCGTTTCGTCCTGGTATGGGACTCATCAGCAGTGCGCATCCACGACTCCTGCTCCTCGCAGGATTTGAACCCGAGACCTTAGGCATTGCAGGCGAACGCCTTACCATCGGACCACTGGGTCGGCTGGCATCCAACGGTGTTAATGTCTAACTCTGATTGATCTAGGGATTTTGTGCGACCTCACCCATTTGTCTTTGGTAGTTACTGCCTACACCCGACAAGGCTGAACTTCATTGGTCACGTCTTCTCAACTATAACTCCGAGAATTTCCTCACGAAGCTAGTCACTAGTGAGCACTATTACGATATTTTGGGGAACAGTTTTAGAGGTTTGCGTTTTTACACATTTGAAATCTCTTATTGTTAGAGCTGCATGCTGATTGGCTAAATCTAATCAAGCCGGTCACGTGAATTACTGACTATCCAGAAGCTTCTCATGTAAATGCTATAAATAAATTAACGTTCGCCTTCGCCATCACCTTTGGCTTCTTATTTCCATTTAACTTTGCTATTTTGGAATATAATCTTTACCTGTTCAACCGTGTTTTTTGATTCTTGGGAACTTGTCCAGTGCATTGTGTGGTCAGAGAATACTAAGCAATAGGATTTAGCTAGAAATTATTTAAGTAAGCGTTACAACAGCCTTGAATGAACAGACATCTCAACAATTCAACAATGACTTACCCAAATGCAAATACATCTGACGATGTAGTTAATGGTAATTCATTTGTGGTTGTAGTCAATACATAACTAATATTTAGTGTATGAATTATTTCCGGTGCAACATAACATAACCAAAATGGTGGAACATTTAAATAATTATTGCCCCATCTAGAAAAGAGTTGTTGTTTTAGTTTTTTGTCACATTCATGGAAACAAATAAAGATATACACAGGTAAATTATAATATCAGAAAAACGAAGGATATTCATCCAATATCCTAAGAGAATTATTGATCATATCCTATTGGCCGATTTCTATTGGTCAAAATTATGGTCAAGTACTTCAATGTTGTCTCTTATTGGTCATCCGGACTGTCAATGTCACTTCAAATGTTACTTCCTATTGGTCGTCTTAACTGTCAATGTCACAGATTTCGATGTTGTTTCCTATTCGACCAAAATGTATAAATACGCATAATGTGTAACGTTTAATGACCAGGACCGGGACCAGGTCTCGGATCCCTAGTCCGGGATCCTGATTCTCTTCTGGATTCGGACCTCGTACTTTCTGAATGCTTGTAGAATACCGGTTCTACTTCATATCACGTCTTCTTATTCTTACTCAATATGGGGGGGGGGGGGTTGGGATAAACGGATTTGAGTAGTATGTGTCACCGGATACTCGATCCTCGATCTCGTTTTCCGACTAGGTAAACTCGTAATAGTTCAAGTATATCAAGTTGACGTTGTTACGTGCAGCCGTAACAGAACTGACTCATCAAGAATGTGCATCACACGCGCAAGAACACTTTACTTCCGAATCATTCACATTGTGATGGTTGAGTTTCAATGTTAGACCACCGAAAGAAACCTTGAAGTACTGAATAGCCGTTTCGCCCAAGTACGGTACTCATCAGCAGTTAGCATTCACGACCCTCGCACGAGAGAACGTTTGACCTCTATACAAATGAGCCAGCATCTAACGATGTTCATATCTAACTTCCGTGAATCCACGGTCTTGCAGGACCTCTTCAATTATCTTTGGTGTGCACTACTTTACACCCAACAATGTTGAACTCAAATTCTCACTAGAACTTTCTCATGTTGAAGATCAACATCAGTAGTTGTGTTGTGTTGATGGCTAACGAATTCGTAGCATGGATTTATAGAGCACGATTGACATATTCTAACTTGCGACACTTGTAGCGTAGTTGCAATAGCCATCTATCAACCAAAAGATGAGTTTATTAAGTAGCAGTTCTAATCGTTTCATTTGTTGAAAGTGAAACATGCCCATTACGAATAGAAAATGTCCGTAGGCTACTAATATATATGTATATTCGCTGCGCCTGCACGTTAACACTTCAACTTGATATACTTGAACTATTACGAGTTTACCTAGTCGAAAAACGAGAGCGAGAATCGAGGATCCGGCGACACGACATGCTACTCATCGAATCCGTTTATCCCAAACCCCCCATATTGAGTAAAAATAACAAGACTTGATATGAAGTAGAACCTGTATTCTGCAAGCATTCAGAAAGTATGAGGTCGGAATCCAGAAGAGAATCAGGATCCCGGACAGGGTCCTGGTCGTGGAATTGACCCATAGGAATTGACTAATAATTCTCTTAGGATATTGGATGAATATCCTAACAATATTCGAATTATCGATCGTGTATTTTAAAACCACTGAGTGATCAAAGCTAAGGTTAATCAGACAGTACTAACTAAAAATAGTAAGTTGGTTGGTCAGATAGAGAATCTTGATCGAATGACGTCATCGGAGCATATTCTACGTATGCCCATCTACTACAAACTAACTCAGCAGGCAATGTCGCAGTTCATGGATAGGTTAGAAAACCAACCAACGACAACCGACAAACAATTTGACTGACCCATGTCTACCTGGTTCGAGTCCGCATAGCAATCGTGACCAATGGTATAACATTCAGCGATACAGGTCAGGATCCTTCACAATGACACTCACCCTTTGCCTTCTTTGACAATATGAGTCCGAAAATCACCATTGTTACAAACCTCCTACTTGTTCTGCAGTTGGTATTTATGACTTAAAATTCGTGAACACGTACACACACGCACACACACGCATACTTCGTTTCATAAATCCATTCATACACAAAAAAACGTACAAAACTTACTTTGCTTTTTTACATAATCGTACAAAATTGAATACACCAAAATCACCAATAACAACACGTGAATTATCTTCTAAAAATAAATTTCGTGTTTTTAAATCACGATGTACTATGCCTTTTGCATGTAAATAACCCATACCTTTAGCTATTTGACTAGCTATACTGATAGTACGATTAATTGGCATTATGGTATCACGATCATGAATTAAATGATATAATGTTTCACCCTTGTAATTACGTAATTGATTATGTATAACAAGAGAGAAAAAAATAAAAAAATAGTAGATAGATATGTTCAACAGAAAAAAAAAATCACATGATCACAAGACTGTTTTTTTGGCATGTAATTACGAAAATTACAAAAGTTAACATACATTATGTAAGAAGATTAGTTATAATAATGTCAAGGGTCTAACGCAGAGTCTTGTGACTACCATGAGCAACAATGCGAGCATGTTCATGATGCGGTTTTCACCCTCGAAATGCAAAATGTTGCTTCAAGATTGGGTTGCATCGGCACCTGAACTAGTGATAGGGAGTGAAGTAGTCGAGCGTGTTAATCGCTTCACTTATCTGGGGAGTCTCATCAGCGCTGATAGCCTGGTGACTGACGAACACTTAGCGCGGATACAGAAAGCTCGATTGGCTTTTGCCAACCTGCGTCACTTATGACGTAGGCGTGATATCCGTTCGCTAACCAAAGGACGAGTGTACTGCGCAGCAGTTCGCTCCGTCTTACTTTATGGCTGTGAAACATGGCCGTTAAGAGTAGATGTTCGTAGGTTACTAGTATTCGATCATAGATGTTTAAGAAGCATTGCTCGTATATCGTGGGACAATCGAGTAAGCAATGCTGTCGTTAGGAAACGAGTACTAGGTAAGGATGGCAGATCAATAGATGAAGTGGTGAAACTTCATCAGTTGAGGTGGTTGAGACATGTGTTACGTATGCCTAACCACCGACTGCCTCGACGAGCTATGTTTTGTGGTGTAGGAGTAGGTTGGAAGAAAGCTAGGGGCGGCCAGACCAAAACATGGCACAAATCCATGAAGTCACTGACAAGTGGACTGAGTCATGTTGGTAGATGTAGACTACCTGGTTGGGGTCCGCGAGACGAAAGTCACCAATGGTTAGAGACCTTGAACGACATGGCTCAAAATCGTTTGCAATGGCGCAAGTGCATCCATTCGTTGTGCTCTCTCAAATCCTAATCTTCTGGATTCGTCAGCACCTCTACCTTTGTCTTTCTAACCTTATCTCACTGAATTATACTTCTTGAATAATATCTTCAAACCCTAGTCTTCTTCATTACCATTAATAACTCTACTATCTTTATCACTATGGGATTTGATTTGACATTTTCGTCTGTGTGCTAATGTGGTATGGCAACCTGAACTTATGTACATACGTACGAAGTTCTACGTTGCAACTGACTGACAAGGGTCTAACAATGAAATAAATGTGTCAAGAAGGATTCGAACTGGTGAGTTTTCAAAGTTGAAACTTGACTAGCCTTGTAGTGAACGAGAACACAGGTGGGGCGACCGAATTGTATTTAACGAAAATTACAGAGTTACTCAGTAAAATAGGGAAAACCACATCGTAAATCGTTAATTTGCAAAATATCAGTCCATCATATCGAACTGGACTGTTCCTGTTGCAAAACATCAATCCATTGTCACTATTCATGCGTTTCACACAAATTCCATTGTTTTCTAACTCTTCCTTTCTTGATCTTCTCCCCATCTTCGGCCTCCAGACATTACGTTGACGCTCACGTCATATACCACTTATAAGTAGCTCACACCACAATATGACTGAGTCAGTCAGTGAGAACGAAAGAGTAAACGAGTTGACATCGCATGTGCTTTGTTTCGATGTTAGATAATTGGAAGTAGATTGGCAGTAAACCCTGTCAGTAAACCACATTAGGTTTTCTTCATGGAGGATTTGAACTCGTACCTAAAACGTTGTAGGTATCACAATCTCGCACAATAATTAACTAACCCAAGTATCGTTGTACTATACAATAGGTCAGATCAGTTTTTGTCGCGAACGCTAGAACGCCAGAACTCACTTGGAAAAGGTCCTAATTTTGTGATTCATAGCTGAAATCTTGACTTTTTATGTTTTTGCGCATAAGACGCTTAGTTGACCTTCAGCTTACACTTCTAACTCGGATAATTCTTGACAGCTATTGGTTGATGGATTATTTTAGTACGCTATTTTGTGGCTCACAACAAGGGCGTTTTATAAGTTGTGTAAATAAGCTTGAATTGTGTGCTTGGGAACCTCAACCTTTCTAGGTGATTGTGGAATACATTCCCATGCTCTAGTGAAAGGGGCCTGAGACAATCGGATTAGAATAGCCTATCGTGTCACTACATCGTTGATCTTCGTTCCGTAAGTGAGTAAGGTAAACTCCTAATAGCATTCAAGCATATCAATTTGTAATTGTAGAAATGCTTGACGTGATTTTAAATAAAACAGAGAGCACCAATTGCCTGTGTAGATTACAGGCATACTGCAGAGATGAGGGTATCACCTAGATTATATAACCAAGGGGGGTTAAGGATTGGCTGTCAACTACTTTAAAACAAGTTAACTCTATAAAAATACTGTTTAAAAAATCAACAACATCAAACTTACTCGACTAAGTTGTGTAACAATCGCTAAATCTGGTGCTTTCATACAAGCACCCATAAACAGTACTAAATTTTCATGACGTGTTTTATGCAATAATGCAACTTCACGTTTAAATGCTTCAACACGTATTGAATCGTCAACATCTTCTGGATCAAAATCAATACGTTTAATAGCTACTTCACCATGCCATTTACCACGATATACAGTGCCAAATGTACCACGACCAATAATTTCACCAATAAATAAATTCTCCATTGGTATATCCCATTCTTTTAATGTTACTGATATCTAATAAGAAATGTATATATACAAACAATCAAGATGGAAATAATCAGATTTGATTTTGATTAGTAAGAATTTACAGTGTATTAGCCGCGGCAGCAGCCGCACCAAGCTCAGCAGCAATAGGCCTCAATGTATACTAATCAAATCATACATGACGGAAGATGTAACAACTTTTATATGTCTAGGTAGCATCACTGATGAACAAGGTGGATCGGATACAGAGATATGAAGGCGAGGAACGGTAAAGCAAGGGAAGCGTTTCTAGAATTCGAACAACACCAAAGTCAGTATTTCCAACACAAATGTCAAGACAGTTCTACTGAATGGAGAGGAAACTTCAGTCAGGGTATGCTGTTACGGGTATGAGGGCGGTTATAACTTCCCGGGCGCCCACACCGTGGAAGGTTGTTTCTTGAGGGACCTGAAAAGGAAGATAAATTAGTGTTGGTCTTGGAGACGTGGGAGTGTGACCGCAGAGTCAAAGGGACAACTGCTTGAGGCCGGTCACGCACGGCCTTTTTATGAAAGGTTTTTTGAGGATTAGATCCGTTCTTAAAGGCCCTTAGTGGGCACCCTTACCCAAGGAGACGGAAATCCGTGAGGTAGGGTGAGGTGTGACATTTTTAGGGTCGACTAACCCTTCCTTCCTTGTGAGAAGGCAGCATTGCTGCTGCTTTTAGTCTCATCGTTCTGCAATCGACCTGCCTGGCATGGTAGAACCTTCAGGAACATATGTTCCAGCAAAAATAGCTCGATAGGCTAGCCCGACCACCACGTCAAGTTAGCAGATTCGGTTGGGGAGGAAACTTGGTGAATCACGAAAGCCATCCTCTGGAAGATATAGGTATTTATTAACAATTGTCTACACAGAATACTTCGGATCCTCTGGTCAGACATCATCAGTGTCAACCTACTGTGAGAGAGAACAAACCAGATTCTAGCGGAAGAAGAGGCGGAGGTGGATAGGACATTCATTGAGGAAAGCATTCAACTGTGTCACTTGGAATTCTCGAAGCCGAAAGAAAAGCGGAAGACCAAAGAACATATTACGCCGAGAACCAACTATTAAAAACCAGAAAGTATTGAGAATTATTTCATTCTAGTATGCAAACCCCTCTTAGGAGTGCGTATTCATAGTCTGAGTATTTTGAGATGAGTACTTTAACCTGTATACACCACATCTTCACACTACGACAGGTCCTGGAACACAGACACACATTTAGACGTCCGACAATAATTGTATTCATGGACGTAAAAGCGTCATTCGACTCAGTGGACCGTGAGGTTCTGTGGCAGTGTCTGTCATTGAAAGGTGTACCAAAGAAGTACATTAACCTTATACAAGCTCTCTACTCGAACACCACTGGTCGAGTGAGAGCCTATAGCGAACTGACTAATAAAGTTTAAGTCTTGGCTTAACACTCACTTTTCCTCTTATCAATGTTGTAAACATCCCTGGTACCACGAGAATACAGTGAAGAGAACTTGACTGGCAGTATTTGTTATATATATGCGCATGGCACAAATCCATAAAGTCACTGACAACTGGATTGAGTCATGTTGGTAGATGTAGGCTATCTGGTTGGGATCATCGAGACGAAAGTCACCAATGGTTAGAGACCTTGAACGATATGGCTCAGAATCGTTTGCAATGGAGTAGGTGCATCCACTCTTTGTGTTCTCTCTAATTCTAACCTTCTGAATTCTTCATCATCTCTGTTTCTCCTTCTAAATTTATCTCACTGAATTATACTACTTGAATAATATCTTTGCTCCCTATTCTTCTGAAAAGGGAAGCCCAGGACAGAGTTGGTTGGAGAAAACTGGTGAGCGGCCTATGCTCCATTGGGGGTAACAGGCGTAAGTAAGTAAGGAAGTCCCTAATCTTCTCCATTACTGCTAATACTTCTACTATCGCTATCACTCTTGGATTTGAACTGACAGTTACTTCTCTGTGTTGACGTGGTATGGCAACCTGAACTTATGTACATACGTATGAATTTCTACGTTGCAACTGACTTTAACCTACAGACACCAATTGAAGTAGTCGAAGACTTGTCTCTTAGTCTTGAACAATTCAATTAATCCATTCTCGTCGAGTTATTCATTTATATTTTGTCTTTTATTCACTAATAACCTTGCTTGTTTTTCACTCGAATGTGCATGTGCATACTCACTCCGCTGATTGCATGTTTGGCCTATTTTCGTTTGACTATAAATACTTAGTCATAACCTCAGTACGATGAGCTTGCGCGCTCACCTTCTCCACTTTGCTTTGCTTTACTTTCGTTGTACGCTTTTCATTCTTATATCTGCTACACGAACGATTGCTTAAAATAAGAAATTGATTCAACCCAATTCGTAATTGACTTCTATAATTACCTCTATCGCATAAAACGAGGTTCGCGTAAGTATGGTATATATGAATATGCATTACGGGGTTGTGAAGATTGTTAAGTTGCACATTTTTGAAACCATCAATCGATCAATGTTAGACCACCATTAGAAAGCAGGAAGCACTGGACGGCCGTTTCGTCCTGTTATGGGACTCTTCAGCAGTGCGCATCCGCGACTCCTGCACCCCGCAGGATTCGAACCCAGGACCATCGGTATTGTGCGCGACACCAGCTCAGTGGTCTAACGGTTAGGGCGTTCGCGCACAATACCGGAGGTCCTGGGTTCGAATCCTGCGGGGTGCAGGAGTCGTGGATGCGCACTGCCACTGATGACTCCCATACCAGGACGAAACGGCCATCCAGTGCTTCCAGGTTTCTAATGGTGGTCTAACATTGATCGATTCATAGTTTCAAAAATATATGAATATATCAAGAAATTGATGCGAAAATCTATTTCAGGTCACAGTTTGATTGTTCATAAAGATAACAGCCAAAGTTAGATCGCTGGCCACCAGCTACACTACTGAGTCCTTCCTACATGTCCATTTTAAATGAGGTCACTAAAACACAGCATTGTCGAAACGCGTCACTGCTGTGGCTAAACTTATTTTATTTTTTCACGAAATGACATCAGAGATCTTTTTCACCGATTTCGCAATCATCATCATCACTAACCTAATATGGCGAAAATCATGAAAACTACACACACACACACACACACAATTCATGTATGTCTCAATAAACTATCTTATTTAAAAAAAAGACAACTTACACTATTAGTTCTCATTAAAGATGATTCGTCTTGACTATCCATTGATTCAAAACGACGTACCGCATTCTGAGTAAACATTTAGAAAGCAAAAAAATCAACAATAAATAAAAAAGGAAACAGATAGAATTACCAAGATGTGTATACTTGTGTGTGTGTGTACAAGAGAGAGAGAGAGAGTGAGCGGGAGTAGGCTGAGATATTGGAATATAAGTAATACATATTACTATATTTGGTAACAAGAAGAAAATTCGCATTTGGATTTTTGTATACAAATAAACATAATTAATTCATGAAAAGATTATCAATGGTAACGTGAAATTCATAGGGGAATCTCTTTCAAGTATATACTCGTGGGACAACCGAGTAAGTAATGTTGTCGTTAGGAAACGAGTACTAGAGGTAAGGATGGCAAATCAATAGATGAAGTGGTGAAACTTCATCAGTTGAGGTAGTTGGGACATGTGTTACGAATACCTAACCACCGACCTCCTCGACGAGCTATGTTTTGTGCTGTAGGAGTAGGTTGGAAGAAAGTTAGCGGCGGCCAGACCAAAATATGGGACAAATCCATGAAGGCACTGACAAGTGAACTGAGTCATGCTGGTAGATGTAGGCTACCTGGTTGGGGTCTGCGAGACGAAAATAACCTTTGGTTGAAAACCTTAAACGACGTGGCTCAAAATCGTTCGCAATGGCGCAAGTGCATCCATTCGTTGTGTTCTCTCAAATCCTAATCTACCTTTGTCTTTCTAACCTTATCTCACTGAATTATACTTCTTGAATAATATCTTCAAACCCTAGTCTTCTTCATTACCATTAATACCTATACTATCTTTATCACTATCGGGTTTGATTTGACATTTGCATCTCTGTGCTAAAGTGGTATGGCAACCTGAACTTATGTACATACATACGAAGTTCTACGTTGCAACTGACTGACTGATAAGTATACTGAAGTATGAAGATTGACTAGAAATTGTTGGAAAACACACTGTTTGAAAAGCCAACTTCGGGAAGTAAATGCAATGAGTCAGTCAGTCAGTCGTACTTACATCAGTTCAAGTTGGCACTCCACATTAGCACACAGACAAATGGAATGGTCAATTCAAATCCTATAGTGGTAGAGGTAGAACAAGTATTACCAGTAATCAGAAAAGATGAATGCACTTGCACCATTGCAAACCGTTTTCAGTCATATCATTTAAACTCTCTAACCATTAGTTACTATCGTCTCATGGACCCAAACCAGGTAGTCTACATCTATCAACATGATTCAGTTCACTTGTCAGTAACTTTATGAATTTAAGCCATGTTTTGGTTTCACCACCCTTAGCTTTCTTCCAGCCTACTAATCCCACATCACAAAACATAGCTCATCGATGCAGTTGGTGGTTGAGTTTGAGTAACATATGTCCCAACCACCTCAACTGATCGCCGAAGGATGATGACTGACATCATGAAGAATCGTTTCAATATTCAACAAATCATCTTAAAACTACAATGGTAGAGTAATGGATCAGTAAGTACAGGTGTATGCATGCACACAGCAGACCACTATCGCTAGTGTTCAAAGAGGTAGGTATACAACGAATTCATACATGGTAGATGAGCCTATCATCAACATCATCATTATAATAATACAGAACCACAGATGGTAAGTAGGAGAGGTGAATATAGTTTTAACTAAGTGTTGGATACGTTAAATCCCCAGAACTCACTGGGAAAAGGTCCTAATTTTGTAATTTATTGCCGAAATTTTGATTTACTTTTTATGTTTTCGCTCCAAGAGACGCTTAGTTGATCTTCAGCTTACATTTCTCACACGGAAAATCTTTGAAAGTCAGTGGTTGACGGATTTTTTTAGTACGCTATTTTATGGCTCTCCCAAGGACGTTGCTATGATTGTATAAACAAGCTCAATTTGTGTGTTTGTCAACCTCTTTATTTCTGGGTGCTTGTAGAATACATTTTCTACGCCTAATCAAAACTTCTTGTTATACTTATCAGGGCCGTGGAAAATCGAATCAGGATAGCCTATCGTGTCACTGGATCATTTGTCTTCATTCTCGTTTACCGACTATAAGGAACTCGAAATAGTTTCAAACATATCAGTTGACGAGCATATAACTAAGTGTGTATGCAAATTCTTCAACAAGTCAGTCAGTGTTAAAGATTACAATTTATTGAAAATCAGAGAGCCCTTAAATATCAGTGGATTGAATAAAATGTACTCTGCTATGAATAATAAGATACTTACATCAACAACAGTCTGTTCACTTTCTCCAGATGAAACAGTACTATAATAAAGAAACAGTGAAACATATAAGCAATTTTCAAAAGTTTCATATGAAGAATTTTGATTGAGTTAAATGAATAACAGTATAAAAATTTTAAATGATGTAACCAGTCAGATGTAAGGAAAATGGATAAGTAAAAAAATCGTCGGCGATCGCGCCAAACCCCGAATCGAACTCGGGATCTTCAGTCACATACACGAACGTTTAACCTGTTAACCAATGTAAGTCGAAATTCAGTAGTGCCCATGTCGAACGAACATAATCAATCACCCACAACATCGCGGAACTTCACTGTTTACGGAATTGTGCAAGACCAAAGATCTTAGTTTCGAATCCAGGTTGTTTCGGTCATAGATGTGTATTGCTGAGGAGTTCCGTTTTAAGATGAAACGGCTATTCAATGCTTCTAAGTTTTCGATGACGGTCTCGAGAATTCCACGACTAATAGACTGACTACTTCTAGATGATGACGTCACAGCTCCGTAATATTTCTTACATCCATAAAATACATGTTAGCATGTAATTTTATTGAATCTATCAACTTCTACAGACGAGACCAGACAGACAGATACAACGCAGAACTTCGTACATAAGTACATCAGTTCAGGTTGCCATGCCCCATCAGCACACAGACGCAACTGTCAGTTCAAATCCAACAGTGATAGCAATAACAGAAGTATTAGCAGTAATGGAGAAGATTAAGGAGCGAGGATATGATTCGAGAAATATAATTCAGTGAAATAAATTTAAAAGGAGAAAGATACAGATTATGAGGAATGCAGAAGGTTAGAATTAGGGAGAACACAAAGCGTGTATGCACCTGCGCCTTTGCAAACGATTCTGAGTCATGTCGTTCAAGGTCTCTAACCATTGGTGACTATCGTCACGCGGACCCCAACCAGGTAGTCGACATCTACCAATATGACTCAGTCCAATTGTCAGTGATTTCATGGATTTCTGCCATGTTTTGATCTGGTCACCGCTAACTTTCTTTCAACCTACTCTTACACCACAAAACGTAGTTCGTCGAGGAGGTCGGTGGTGGTTAGGCATACGTAACACATGTCCCAACCACCTCAACTGATGAAGTTTCACTACTTCATCTATTGATTTGCCATCCTTACCTAAAACTCGTTTCCAAACGATAGCAATGCTTACGGAATTATTCAAGACCGAAGATCTTAGTTTCGGGTCCAGGTTGTTTGGGTCATAGATGTGTATTACTGAGGAGTTCCATCTTAAGATGAAACAGCTATATTCAGTGCTTCCAAATTTTCAATGATAGTCTAACATTGATTGATAATAATTATCTCAAGAATTACACAACTACTAAACTAACTCTTTCTAGATGATGACGTCACAGCTCCACACTATTTCTTACATTCAACTTAAAAAATACATGTTAGCATGTAATTTTATTGAATCTATCCAACTTCTGTGGTGCGAGCTACTTATAAGTAATATATAACGTAAGTGTCAAACGTAATGTCTGGCAGCAGAAGATGGGGGAAGATCAAGAGAAAGGAAGAGTTAGAAGAACACAATGGAATTTGTATGAAATGCATGAATAGTGACAATGGATTGATGTTTTGCAACAGGAACAGTCCAGTTCGATATGATGGACTGATATTTTGCAAATTAACGATTTACGATATGGTTTTCCGATTTTACTGAGTAACTCTGTAATTTTCGTTAAATACGATCCGGTTGCCCCACCTGTGTTCTCGTTCACTACAATTCTACGCAATAATAATAATAATAATCATTCATCGTGGTGTATTTTTGGACACACACAGAGTTAGATATTATGCGCACATTTAAACACACTTGTTTTTTGACAATAAACTGGGTAACAATTTACAGAGAAAGAGAGAGAGAGAGAAAATTTTTTTTTTCATATTTTTCCATCAAGACATCATGACCAAATTGCATACACTAAATTTCTATGATTACTCAATTTGTTGGACAAAATATGATTACTGTTTTCGTTTTATTGGTTAATCATGTGACTACTGAATCGTAAATTTACAAAGAATATGTATACATGACTTTATTATCATGTGAATAAATATTACATTGAATTGAATTGAGAATTGAAAATATGTTATTGATAATAATAGGTATCATAATAATAATAATAATATTGACTATTGAAAGTTTGTTCATGATAAACATTGATCAATTGAACTATATAATTACTAACAATAACAAAAAGTAGAACAATCTTTGAACTGATACAGTTGAGAATGCGAAGAGTTTACTCTCTCTGCCTCTCTCCCGAAATGCTATCATACGGTTATGCGCATATATCAGTCAGTCAGTTGCTACGTAGAACTTTGTAAGTAAGTACATTAAGTTCATGTTGCCATACCACATTAGCACACAGACGCAAATGTCAAATCGAATCCCATAGTGATAGAGATAGTAGAGGTATTAATGGTAATGAAGAAGACTAGGGTTTGAAGATATTATTCAAGAAGTATAATTATGTGAAATAAGGTTAGAAAGACAAAGGTAGAGGTGCTGACGAATCCAGAAGATTAGGATTTGAGAGAGCACAACGAATGGATGCACATGCGCCATTGCAAACGATTCTGAGCCATGTCGTTCAAGGTCTCTAACCATTGGTGACTTTCGTCTCGCGGACCCTAACCAGGTAGCCTACATCTACCAACAAGACTCAGTCCACTAGTCAGTGTCTTCATGGATTTGTGCCATGCGCATATATATAACTAAAACTGCCAGCCAAGTCCTCCTCACTGCATTCTCGTGCAGCGAAGGATGTTTACAAAATTCAGAAGATGAAAAGTGAATGTTAAGCCAAGACTTAAACTGCATCGGTGAGTACAAACAATCCATTTATGGGAATCGGAAAACCATCATTCCAAACACTATTGGTGTAAATGGGGATGAATGTATTAATGGTCAACGGTTAACAGAAGACTGCATCTCCCCACGTTATGGATTAGACTTTTTAGACCGGCGGTTCAGGAAATTTTCACCTAAGAAAACCGACAGTTTTGGCATGGGCGTCCAGGGAGTATCTCAGTCCACTCAAAAATCCAATGATTTTTGTGACGTAACCTATAAATATTCTCTACTCTTACTGGTCATATCTCGCCATCCGTATAATAGCACGGCACAAACTGCTGCATAATAGACTCTTCCTTTAGTTACCAAACGGATATCTCGCCTATGCCATAAATAATGCAAGTAGGTGTAAGCCAGTTGAGCCTTTTGTGTTTGTGCTCAGATTCTGTCACACACGAGACCATCAGCTCTGATGAAACATCCAACATAAATGCAGCGATCAACACGCTCAACTACTACCGATGCACGTCAATCCTGAAGCAACATTTTACATTTCAATGGAGAGTATCTCATCCCGAATATGCCTGTATTGTTCCTTGAAGTGGTCAGAAGACCCTGCACTAGACAAAACCCAACTGAGTCGAGATTAACTACGCCTGTAGACCCTTCGGGGCTACTGCCGGTCCCAAGCCCGCATAAAGCAGGAGGGTTGGGTATGGGGTTAGCGACCCCATCCTGTCAAAAAACTAACTTGCCAAAACAACGCTAACCAGAAGAAATAATTCAAACCACATAGTATTCGGAGAGAAAACACCGATTGTTTTCCGGAAATGTTAAAAAAGGGAAGTACAAAAACAACTCTCCCATATTGTATCAAAGTATTGATCTGTTGGAAATGTAAAAGGCAATCAATCCGATATACATTGAATACTCACTCACCTAATTAAAGCATGATTGTTATCATTAATAATAGTAATACTATTATTATTATTAGTAATATTATTACTATGATTATTATTACTAATAATTATATTATTACTATTATTATTAATATTTAAATTTCCATCAACCAATTGATTTTCCATAATGGGATGATTGACATCTGAAATAGAATACAATAGTATACAATACACATTGAGTAAACATGTATGTTCTGATTAACAACCATACATACATGTAAACATTACACAAAGTAAACTCTTCATTGTTATATACTTAAACGCATACAGAAAAAAGACAACAGTGGAAAGTACCATATGAAAGTTATTATGTGCTCTGTTAGTGGTATGACGGTAAATGTCAATTGCCGGCTGCTTACACTGTGGAAGAGTGCTTCTTCAGGAACATGAAAAGGGAGGAGTTGGATTCGTGTTGATCTTAGTGACCTGAGAGAGTGACCACAGAGCCCAACGGACAACTACTTCTGGTTGGTCACTTACGACCTTTCTACATGACGCTTTTGAAGTGTTAGCTCCGATCTTCAAGTATCCTTACCACCGGAGACGGAGACCCATGAGGTATTGTGAGGTGTGACATTTTCAGGGTCGAACTTTTCTAACCTCTTCCTTCCTTTTCAGAAGGCAGCATCCCTGTAGATGCTGGTTGTCCGAGGGAAACACCTTACTGCTGTCACACCCCTCTGAAGTTAGCAGTACGAACCCAACCGTAGCTGCTACCTTGACGCGGTGGTCGCGCTTGCCTATCGTGACGACCCAACTGAGCTATATTGGCTGGAACTCATGTTCCTGAAGGTTCTACCATGCCAGGAAGGTCGATTGGAGAGCGATGAGACTAAAAGCAGCTACCCAACGTCTGAGGGCGAAGTCGTACTGCTGACTGACTGCAGAGGGGTGTGACAGAAGTAAGGTGTTTCTCTTGCACAACCAACATCTGCAGCGATGCTGCATTCTCACAAGGAAGGAATGGTTAGAAAAGGTTGACCCTAAAAATGTCACACCTTACCCTACATCACGGATTTCCGTCTCCGTCGGTAAGGGTGCCCACTAAGGGCTTTCAAGAGCGGAGCTAATACTCAAAAATCCTTTAATAAAAAGGCCTCAAGCAGTTGTCCCTTGGGCTCTGCGGTCACGCTCCCATATCTCTAAGCCCAACCCTAATCTATCGTCCTTTTCAGGTCCCTCAAGAAACAACCTTCCACGGTGTGAGCAGCTGGGAAGTGACAACTGCCCTCATACCCGTAACAGCACACGAGACCAAATTGGTCGAAATCAAATCCTTTCTACACCCCCTATTATCTCTCTTATCTCCACGACTAACTCTAGTCACATTCCTTTATCTCACTGCACCGCTAATGCATACAATGCAAGTGACTGAGCAGCTACGGTTGGACGTTTTAATTTACTTTATTTACAAGAAACTACTCTTACTCCAAACATTTCACCAACGAATCACTTGATGATCTACTAACCCTGTCGTGTCATAACTACAAGTAATTAAACTATTTATATCTGGAGAGTCAATATCTGCATCCACTGTTTGTGTTTTCTGAAATTCTAACTTTCTGAATTCCTCATCATCTCTATCTTTCTCTTTCTAAGTTTATTTCATTAAATTACACTTCTTGAATAATACCTTCAAACTGTAATCTTCTCCATTGTTGATAATACTTCTACTAACTCTACTACTATGGAATTTGAAGTGACCATTGAGTCTCAGTGTGTTAATGTGTAATGGCAACTTGAGCGGATGTATGAAAGTACGTAGAAAGTTCTACGTTGTAATTGACTGACTAACTGAAGTAAGTAAGTAATTGTTAGGATATTCATCCAATATCCTAAGAGAATTATTGGTCTATTCCTATTGGTTAATTCCTACTGGTCAATTTTATGGTCGTCCTAGATATCAATGTCACGTGCTCCAATGTTATTTCTTATTGGTTATCCTGACTATCGATGTCACTTCCCATTGGTCGTCTTGACTGTCAATGTCACAGACTTCGATGCTGTTTCTCATTCGACCAAAATGTATAAATACGCATTATCTGTAACATTTTATGACCAGGAGCCGGATCCCTAGTCCGGGATCCTGATTCTCTTCTGCACTCGGACCTTGTACTTTCTGGATGCTTGTAGAATACAGGTTCTACTTCATATCAAGTTTTCTTATTTTTACTCAATATGGGGGTTGGGATAATCGGATTGAGTAGCATGTCGTGTCACCGGATCCTCGATCCTCCCTCTCCTATTCTGACTAAGGTAAACAACTCGTAATAGTTCAAGTATATCAAGTTGACGTGTTTACATGCAGGCATAACAGTAATTCAGTAAAATATATGCATATACATATTTATACCAAATATAAAATGAACAACAGTAAAGAAAAAACGAAAACGAAAAAAAATGCACATACTTGGAAATTCAAAATGATTGAAACATTGACCGGAATGTCGAGGAGAATGTGGCTGTTGTTGTTGTTGTTGATGTTGTGGTGTATGTATACTAACTGGTGAAGATAAATGACTTGAATTGGAATGATTAAATAGACAACCAGCGCCAACACCGACACCACTACTACTACTAATACTACTATTAGTAGTAGTACTAGTATTATTATTATTATTATTTTTATTGAAATTTCTTGCTGGAGGTGAAGATAATGAAATGAATTGACTAGTTGTACCACTTATACTACTATTATTAGTAGTATTAGTAGTAATATTAATATTATTATTACTACCATCGAAACGTGTACAATATGATGCTGTAGCCAATGTTGTACTACTATTATTGATCAATGATGTACTACCAGCACCAGTGACAAATGGTGAACCAGGTGTTGAACTTGTACATGATGAAGCACTGTTTGAATCGGAACTCTAGATGAATGAAAGAGAGAGAGGATAGTATTTTATGATCCGTTGAAGATAACTTACTTTTATGATCGTTATTATTATCGTTATCGGATTACGGGTTTGTATGAAGTTGGCCTTGAAACATACATTGATGGCACATCCGTTTAAGGTGATATATAATAACATCAACACAGGAGTACACTATTTATATAGACAGCTAATCGAAAGTGACCAAACGAGAAGGTCACCACTTCACGTGGTGATGAACAGAAATGTCTTAAAGGACGAATTCATTTTCTGTTAGGATATTCATCTAATATCCTAAGAGAATTATTGCTCAATTCCTATTGGTTAATTCCTACTGGTCAATTTTACGGTCGTCTTAGATATCAATGTCACAGACTTCTGTGTTGTTTCCTATTCGGTCAAAATGTATAAACACGCATTATGTGTAACGTTTTCAGGCCAGGAACAGGACCGGGTCGCGGATCCCTAGTCCGGAATCCTGATTCTCTTCTAGACTCGGACCTCGCACTTCTGGATTCTTGTAGAATGCAGGTTCTACTTCATATCAAGTCTTCTTATTTTCACTCAATATGGGGGTTGGGATAATCGGATTTGAGTAACATGTCATGTCGCCGGATCCTCGCTCTCATATTTTCCCACCAGGTAAACTCGTAATAGTTCAAGCATATCAAAATGATGTGTCTACGTGCAGTCATAACATTTTCCAAGGGGAAGGAATATATATACGTATACAAATGAGTATTATGTGGTACCCAAATAGGTAACCTCCTCCACTCTTGCCTTCTTGTATAAGTAGCCGGTTTGGGAGTTATTGAATCTCGGACACCGCTTATTATAACAGTTATAGCGATCGATTCTAAGCCATGTCATCCATCTATAATCCTTAGTCACAAAAATCAGGTCAACCGTGATCAGATGTTCTCTACCTACATGTAGAGTTGTCCTGTTTAGTTAAAATTAGTCAGCGATAACGTAGAACTTCCCACATGTGTACACTAGTTCAAGTTGCCATACCTCATTAGGACAGAAACAGATCAATTTGTCAATTCAAATACCATAGTAGTACAGGTAATAGCAGTATTAGCGGTAATCAAAAAGATTAGGATTCGAAGATATTATTCAAGTAGTATGATGCAGTGAAATAAACTTTAAAATAGAAAGATAGAAGCGATGACGGATCCAGAAGATTACAATTTGAGGAGAACACAAACAATGGATGCACCTGCACCATTGCAAACGATTTTGAGCCATGTTATTCAAAGTCTTTAACCATCAGTTACTATTGCCTCGACCAACCCCAACCCAAAGTAGCATACATCTGGTAACATTAGCTCAATCAAGTTGTCTAGTGACGTCATGTATTTCTGCCACGTTTTGGTCTGGCTGGCCCTATCATTCTTCAAACCTACTCCGACATCAAAAAGTATCTGTTGTCAAGGTAGTCGATCGTTAGGCAAAGAAAACACATGTCCCAACCACTTAAGCAATAAATTTTCACTACTTCATCGATTGATCTGCGATCTTCACCACGAGAACTGCTTACTCGATTATCCCAGGATATACGAGTCACGCTTCAAAAACACCTACAATCGAATACTAGTAACCTACGGATAACCTCTATCCTTAGTGGTCATGGTTCACACCCGTAAACTAATAGGACGGAGCGAACTGTTATCCTTTGATAGACAGTTTGAACAGTTCTCACTAAACTGATTGAGCAAAACAGAAATGATCTGAATGTCATTTAAATCATACATGTTAAAAAGTACCGATAATCAATTGTATTCATTTTGTACAAAAAAAGGATAATTTTACAGAAATAAAATAAAGTTATTATTATTATTATTATTATTATTATTATTATTATTATTATTGACTAACTTGAAATGCTGGTGTAGAATGTGCAGGACGAAGATTTGTTTGACTAGTTGTTAATACATTTGCATGCAATCGATGTGAAGCATTTGGAGAACCTTGAAATCAAGTGTATTACATAACAACAATAATAATAATAATCATAAAGATTTTGTCATTAAATCAAATTAAGTGTCAATTTTATTTTATGCAATCACATGTAAAATGTATATTCACAAATGTATTTCAATCACATTTCTGTTTAAACAGCATGTAAGCATGTTAATCACTACTATAAAAACGACCCTAGAAAAAAAAACCTAGGTGATTAACAGTAAAATATACCTTGATTTGTAACTTGTAAACACAGAAATAACACAGAGTAACTTTGGAATACAAGTAAATTCAACTGATGAATACTGAATAGGATGAAATGTGAGTTTCTAAATATTCTTGCTGGCTGGCTATATTCTATTTATTCTATGGAAGGTTTGTGTGTCATAAATGACTGCTGTATCAAGGCAATCCGAATAGGATACAGTCAGTCAGCTAGAACAAAGAACTTCCTACATGTACATACATCCGTTCAGGCTATCATACTCTATCAGCACAGAGACGCAACTGTCAGTTCAAATCCCATAGTGGTAGAGAGAGTAGAAGTATTAGCAGTAATGGAGAAGATTAGGGATCGAAGATATTATTCAAGAAGTATAATTCAGTGAGATAAGTTCAGAAAGAGAGGTGATGAGGCATTCTAAAGATTAGAATTTGGATGAACACAAAGATTGGATGCACCTACGCCACTGCAAACGATTTTGAGCCATGTCGTTCAAGGTCTCTAACCATCAGTTGGTATCGTCTCGCCGATCCCAAACAGGCAGTCTGCATCCACCAACATGACGCAGTCTAGTTATCAGTGACTTCATGGATTCGGTCGCCCGTAGCTTTCTCATAAACTATTCCAAAACAATAAAACAGCGCTCGTCGAGGCAGTCGGTGGTTGGGCATACGTGCCTGTTACCCCCAAATGGAGTATAGGCCGCCAACCAGTATTCTCCAACCTACTCTGTCCTGGAATGACAGTCTGCATTTGAACTCAACAGCTAAGTGGATAACGCGCGTCAGTCGTTTTAATATAAACAGTATACAGTTCCAGTCACAAACTCCATGAAACGCAAATACTAGATTCGCTCTCCTGCTAGCCACATTCAATACATTATTACGTAATCATATCAAAATATTCTTCCGAGTTATGCCTTACATGACTCATTTATCTATCTACTGTACATGTGACTGCATTCTACTTAATTTTAAGATGTATACACGTCATGTTATTATTTTATGTAATACAACTAGCTAGCTACCTTAGTTGTATGGTAAAGTTCAATGGGTACTTGAATCCAAATACTGTGAACATGACTAATAGTGACAAACATAAAGGTTGTTTGTGTTCAACAATCACCTCTTACACGATGAAATGAATCTTCTTGTTGAGTGAGTAATAACAAGTATTATTATAGATTGTATTTCACAAGTCAAACGTGATATTTATGAGAAAACAAAGAGCAACACAACTTGTTTACGATTGTTATCATTATTACTACTACTACTACTACTGTGGTGTGAGCTACTTATAAGTAGTATATGACGTCAGTGTCAACGTAATGTCTGGCAGCCGAAGATGGGGGAAGATCAAGAAAGGAAGAGTTAGAAGAACACAATGGAATTTGTATGAAACGCATGAATAGTGACAATGGATTGTGATGTTTTGCAACAGGAACAGTCCAGTTCGATATGATGAACTGATATTTTGTAAATGAACGATTTACGATATGGTTTTCCTATTTTACTGAGTAACTCTGTAATTTTCGTTAAATACAATTCGGTTGCCCCACCTGTGTTCTCTTTCACTACACTACTACTACTACTACTAAAACTACCTGTAAATTGTACAAAATGACATATACACATGATAAATGAAATGTAATTTTTTTAAATTTAATTCAATTAATAAAATAAACATTTTCAATTTGTTGTAACAAACAATTTACTAAAAACTTATAAAACATTTATAATAATCGAGGTAATGCAATACGAAGCTGACCCGTGTAAAGGGTTGAGCAAGCTCACAGCATTCGTCCGAAGGTGAAAAATACAGGTAATTTTATTGGTCTCAGTTTAGAGACCGTTGTAGATATTACACTGCAAAGAACAGATACTATGAATGATCTTAGCTCAGAGAGCCAAGAAGGAACAATGAAAAAAGGGAAACACCTTGACACTTCACTAAAACAATTTAGTTCAAGCAGTCAGTCAGTCAATTGCAACGTAGAACTTCGTAAGTAAGTACATCAGTTCGTGTTGCCATACGATATCAGCACTGAACGAGTTTACAAGAGACCAGGAATGACGTTTCGTGAACTCGCATAGTTTGCATTAACGGTGCAGTCAGATAAGGGAATGTGAGTAGAGTTAGTTGTGGAGAGAAGAGAGGTATTACCGGGTGTAGGAAGGATTTGATTTCGACCAATTCGATCTCTCGTGCTGTTACGGGTATGAGGGCGGTTGTCACTTCCCGGCTGCCCACACCGTGAAAGGGTGTTTCTTGAGGGACCTGAAAAAGAAGGTAGATTAGTGTTGGTCTTAGAGACCTGGGAGCGTGACCGCAGAGTCCAAGGGACAACTGCTTAAGGCCGGTCACGTACGGCCTTTTATGAAAGTTTTTTTGAGGATTAGCTCCGCTCTTAAAGGCCCTTAGTGGACACCCTTACCCAAGGAGACGGAAATCCGTGAGGTAGGTTGAGGTGTGACATTTTTAGGGTCGACCTTTTCTAAGCCCTTATTTCCTTGTGAGAGGGCAGCATCGCTGCAGATGCTGTTTGTCCGAGGGAGACACCTTACTGCTGTCACACCCCTCCATCACAGTCAGCAGTACGACTTTGTCCTCAGACGTTGAGTAGCTGCTTTTAGTCTGATCGTTCTCCAATCGACCTTCCTGGCATGGTAGAACCTTCAGGAACATATGTTCCAGTCAGTAAAGCTCGGTTGGGTCATCACGAAAGGCAAGTCCGATCACCACGCCAAGGTAGCAACTACGTTCGGGTAAAAGCCGGCGACACCCGGTATTCCCAGCCGGTCACCCACGCAAGTACTAACCGGGCCCAACGTTGCTTAACTTCGGTGATCGGACGAGAACCGGTGTTTTCAACGTGGTATGGTCGCGGATTGTTCTTTTTCTTCACAATAAGTCAATCAGCTGACCAACGTCGAACTTGGTACGTCTACGTACGTAGGTCATTTCAATTTGCCATATCACCACCAACACATTAGCACACAAAGACATTGAAATGTCAACTCAAATACCATATTAGTAGTAGAGGTAGTAGAAGTATTAACAGTAAACGGAGAGATTAGGGTTTGAAAACATTATTCCGGAAGTATAATCCAGTGAGATCGATTTTTGAGGAGAAAAGTGAAGGTGATGAGGAATTCAGGAGATTAGGATTTCAGAGAACATAAACAATGGATGCATCGGCGCCACTGCAAACAAATTTTCAGTCAAGTCAATCAGTTTCTAACAACCGTCAGTTTTGATTGTCTCGAGGATTCTAACCCCAAGTAGTCTACATCTGCATAGTCCGGTTTCCCATGACTTCATGGATATGTGCTATATTTTGGTATGGCCACTCTTAGCTGCTACCTTGATGTAGTGGTTGGGATTACCTACCGTGATGATCTAATCGAGCTATATTAGCTGGAACACCTATACCTGTAAGTTCTACCATGCTAGGCAAGACGATTTCAGAACGGTGGTACTAAAAACAACAACTCAAGGTCTGAGGGCGAAGTCGTACTGCTGACTGTGATGAAGGGGTGTGACAGCAGCAGTAAGGTGTTTACCTCGGACAACCAGCGATACTGCCTTCTCACAAGGAGGGAAGGGGTTACAAAAGGTCGACTCTAAAAATGTCACACCTCACCTTACCCCACTAATTTCTGTCTCCGGCAGTAAGGCATTTTATGAAGAGAGGAACTAACACCTTAAAAACCTCTCATACAAAGGCTGTGCGTGACTGGCCGGAAGCAGTTGCCCCTTGGGCTCTACGGTCACGTTCCTAGGTCTCCAAGACCAACGCTAATCCGGCAGTAAGGTGTTTACCTCGGACAACCAGCATCTGCAGTATTGCTGCCTTCTCACAAGGAAGGAAGACGTTGGTAAAGATCGACCCTAAAAATGTCACACCTGCTATCCTAACCACTACTTCATCAAGGGAACAATAAATTTTATTGCTTTAAGATTAAATAACTGCACATATCACAGGTGAAAAAGTACAATTTGATAGTATGGAAGACAAGTGTACTAGTAGTAGTAGTAGTAGTGGTAAGACCCGACCGTAGCTGCTACCTTGACGTGGTGATCGGGCTTGACTATCGTGATGACCCAACCGAACAATACTGGCTGGAACATATGTTCCTGCAGGTCCTACAAGGCCAGGCAGGTCAATTGCAGAACGATGAGACTAAAAGCAGCTACTCAAGGGCGAAGTCATTAGAAAAGGTTGGCCCTCAAAATGTCACACCTCAACCTACCTCACGGATTTCCGTCTCCGGCGGTAAGGGTGCCCACTAAGGGCCTTTAAGAGCGGAGCTAATCCTCAAAAAACCTTTCATAAAAAGGCCGTGCGTGACCGGCCTCAAGCAGTTGTCCCTTGGACTCTGCGGTCACGCACCTAGGTCTCTAAGACCAACACTAATCTATCTTCCTTTTCAGGTCCCTCAAGAAACAACCTTTCACGGTGTGGGCAGCCGGGAAGTGATAACCACCCTCATACCCGTAACAGCACGAGAGATCGAATTGGTCAAAATCAAATCCAGTGGTAAGAAAAATAATAAAATACACTAACAAAAGTTCTAGTCAATAAGTTGAACACTGGAATTTAATTGTAGGTCAAATAAGAAGTAACTGTCCACCGTGTGTGTTGTTATTTTAAAATATTCACAATGTATATATAGCAAAAATGAAAAATATTTTAAAAATTTAATAGTTGTTCTAGATTGGCATTTAAGTTTTTTCTAAATATAGAAACAAACTTATCAATGATAAATTAGTAATCTTTTTTTGCACTGTTTGATAGACAAAAAGAAAAATTCATAATCCCTTGATATCATTCATGAATGAATGATTGTTAGACTACCTCACCCTCGAAATGCAAAATGTTGCTTCAAGATTGGGTTGCATCGGTACCTGAACTAGTGATAGGGAGTGAATTGGTCGAGCGTGTTGATCACTTCACTTATCTGGGGAGTCTCATCAGCGCTGATACAGAAAGCTCGATTGGCTTTTGCCAACCTGCGTCACTTATGGCGTAGGCGTGATATCCGTTCGCTAACCAAAGAAAGAGTGTACTGCGCAGCAGTTCAGTCCGTTCTCCTATATGGTTGTGAAACATGGCCGTTAAGAGTAGAAGATGTTCGTAGGTTACTAGTATTCGATCATAGATGTTTCAGAAGCATTGCTCGTATATCGCGGGACAATCGAGTAAGCAATGCTGTCGTTAAGAAACGGGTACTAGGTAAGAATGGCAGATCAATAGATGAAGTGGTGAAACTTCATCAGTTGAGGTGGTTGGGACATGTGTTAAGTATGGCTAACCACCGACTGCCTCGACGAGTTATGTTTTGTGGTGTAGGAGTAGGTTCGAAGAAAGGTAGGGGCGGCCAGACCAAAACATGGCAGAAATCCGATGAAGTCACTGACTAATGGACTGAGTCATGTTGGTAGATGTAGACTACCTGGTTGGGGTCCGCGAGACGAGTCACCAATAGTTAGAGAACTTGAACGACATGTCTCAAAATCGTTTGCAATGGCGCAAGTGCATCCATTCGCTGTGCTCTCTCAAATCCTAATCTTCTGGATTCCTCAGCACCTATACCTTCGTCTTTCTAAAGTTATCTCACTGAATTATACTTCTTGAATAATATCTTCAAACCCTAGTCTTCTTCATTACCATCAATACCTCTACTATCTCTATCACTATGGGATTTGATTTGACACTTGCGTGCTGTGTGCTAATCTGGTATGGCAATCTGAACTTATGTACATACATACGAAGTTCTACGTTGCAACTGACTGACTCTGACCTCAATGTGGAATTCGCTTAGACGACACCTGTAGTACATGTCCGTGTTTCAAGATGCTGACATCAAGTGAATTATCATTGCTGTACAGTCATTTGACTGAAAAGTGATGACTCTTCTATTCGGTGAGAGATAAATTAAACTGATTCAATATACACCAGTGATAGACAGATACAACACAGAACTTCGTATGTATGTACGTACATCAGTTCAAGTTGCCATACCGCATTAGCACAGAGATGCAACTGTCATTTCAAATCCGATAGTGATAGCGAGAGCAGAATTATTAGCGGTAATGGAGAAGATTAGGGTTTCGAAGATATTATTCAACAAGTATAATTCAGTGAGATAAGGTTAGAAAGACAAAGGTAGAGAAAGTGCTGACGAATCCAGAAGATTGGGATTTGAGAGAGCTCAAAAAGTGGATGCACCTGCGCCATTGCGAACGATTCTGAGCCATGTCATTCAAGGTCTCTAACCACCGGTGACTATCGTCTCGCGGACACCAACCACGTAGCCTACATCTACCAACATGACTCAGTCCACTTGTCAGTGACTTCATGGATTTCTGCCATGTTTTGGTCTGGCCGCAACTAGCTTTCTTCCAATCTACTCCTACACTGCAAAACATAGCTCGTCGCGGCAGCCGGCGGTTGCGCATTCGTAACACATGTCTCAACCACCTCAACTGATGAAGTTTCACTACTTCATCTACTGATTTGCCATCCCTACCTAGGATTCGTTTTCTAACGAGAGCATTGCTTATACGGTTTTCCTATGGTACACGAGCAATGCTGTCGGAGATATCGATGATTGAAGACTAGTAACCTACAAAAGTCCTCTACTCTTAACGGTATAGTTGGACAGAGCGAACTGCTGCTCAGGAAACTTGACCTTTGGTTACCAAACGGATATCTCGCCTACTACATACGTGATGCAAGTTGGCAAAAGCCAATCAAACTTTCTTTATTCGTGCTGAGATTTCATTAAACAGCAGACCATTAGCACTGATGAGACTCCCCAGATAAGTGAAGCGGTCTACACGTTCGACTACTTCACTCCTTATCACTAGTTCAGGTGCCGATTATAGACAAATGATGTCATTGGATTTAATTTAATAAACGAGTAACGCATAAGTAAACTTCAATTCATTTGCTTATTTACACGTATCAATGTTTACCACGCGCAATATAAAGTTTAGATAAAACGTTTTCTCTTCACAAAACTAATCAAAAACAAAATCACTAACCTTTAAAATCGTGTAATTCATTGGTTTGTCCACCGGCAGGTCCTGTACAAGGTAGTCGTCTTGAATGAGAAACACAACTTTTATGTACTTTAATTCTATAATGTAAGCAACAAAAAAATACAAAGAAATAGAGGTCAAATCAGTTGATTTGTTCAATTGAAGAAAATTGTTTTAGTCTTTTCATACATAACAGTAGCTTAATTTGAAGATTTTCGTCATTAGTTGGTATAGACTAGCTAGGTTGGGGTCTGCGAGACAGTATTAACCAATGGTTAGAGTCTTTGAATGATGGATGACATGACATGACTCTCGAAATCGTTTTCAATGGCTCAGATGCTACAATTGCTTGTCTTCTCTCAAATTTTAGCGCGTTGAATTCCTCAGTGACCTTCAACTTTCTCTTCTCAAATCTATTTCACTAGATTATACCTCACGGTTGATATCTTCGACACTTAATCTTTTCGATGAGTGCTAATAATTCCACTACATCTACCACAAATGGGACTGGAATTGACAATCGCTGTGGTAATGTGGTGGCATGACATCTTGGACTGATGTACGAAGTCCTACGTTGTAGCTGAATGACAGACTGATTAATGCATTAGTTGGTTGATGTTTCCACATTTTAAATGAGTGCAGTGACGGAGAGAAGGGGGATTCAACAGTTTAAAGCAGTTAGAAAAGTAAAATGAAATCGTTTTCAAACCAGTCAATGAGGTAGTGCGTTTTCATTAACTGAGCCGATTAGTACATGCTCAATAATAATTCCATCCCACTGTGTTGAAGATGTGACAACTTGAACCAATGGTCAAATGTGTCGAATTCTATGTTGCTAATAACTAACTGAAATGAAATTACTGACATCATGAACCGATCAATGTTAGACTATCATGGGAAACATGGAAGTATTGAGAGGACATTTCGTCTTAGCATAGGACTCCTCATTAGTAGTGCACACCTACAACCCTGCAAACTGGAATCGAACACAGGACCTTCAAGGTCGTGCACGAACGCTTAACCTTTAGTCCACTTAGCTGGCATGTAATATTTTGAATGTCGAACTTTAGTTAATCCAAAGTATTAAGCGACCACTATCCATCGTCTTCGTTGCGTAACTGCCTTACATCCATCATGGTTGAACTCCGCAACCTTTATTAGAACTTTAGGAATCGTATCTAAGAGCTAATCACTAGTTAGTAAAAAGTTATTCTCAATGTAGAGTTTTAGAAATCGCTGAGTTTCATTGACTGGTTTATAAGTTTAATGAAACTCACTCCGCAGTTCTATTCATACAAACAAACAGTTAACCTAGAAGTAGCCGAACAAGAAAATCACTTGAAAATAAGCATCAAAATGGTTTTAAACAAAGAACGTGTATCACTAGCTGAGAAATCAATGTATTTGTACATACCGTTCGATAGCCGAATAGACTTTCTATTCATCTCTTGCTTTCTTACTCACGTAATCAGTTTAATGGGCGAGGGGGGGCGGAATGACCATAGCACGTAAGTGGTGGTACGTTTCAATTTTAAACAACGTCTATCAGGGTTGCACGTACAATATTGAATTTAAACATACAAATGTGTATAGGATAAGTATGCGAGACGAAAGTCATCAATGGTTAGAGACCTTGAACGATATGGCTCAAAATCGTTTGCAATGGTGCAAGAGCATCCATTCTTTGAGCTCTCTCAAATCCTAATCTTCTGGATTCATCAGCACGTCTACCTTTGTCTTTCTAACCTTATCTCACTGAATTATACATCTTGAATAATAATATCTTCAAACCCACTAGTCTTCTTCATTACCATTAATACCTCTACTATCTCTACTAACACTATGGAATTTGATTTGACACCTGCATCTTTGAGCTAATATGGTGGTATGGCAACATGAACTTATGTACATACGTACGTAGTTCTACGTTGCAACTGACTGACTGACTGACTGAGGATAAGTATGCTGCATTTATGCTCTAACATTCTTTCTTTTATGACTAAGCTAATTATTATTCCTAATTTTTCTTTCATTCTTCGACTTGATTCATTCTTTATGTTTGTGAATAGGTATTTCGCATAATTAGGTTCGTTTTTTTTCTCATGTTGTGCCAACTTTAAGTGTGCATGTGCATGTGTGTTGTGTGTGTGTGTGTTGCAACTATGACCAATAGATACATTTGTGTCAGAGGTTCTATGCTGTCAATGACTGACTGACTGATTGATTGATTGATTGACATGAATACATCGAAAAGTGCAACAATTAGTGTACTTCTTATCAGTCAGTCAATAACATCAAAGAACTACGTACGTTCCATACATAAATCCATCTTGTCAAGGTCACATTAGCACAGAGATGCAATGGTCAATCCCAATACCATAGTAGTAGAGATAGAAGAAGTATTAACAGTAATGGAGAAGATTAAGATCCGCAGATACAATTCGAGAAAGAGAAAGAGAGAGGCGATGAGGAATTCAAAAGATTAGAATTTGGATGAACACAAAGAGTGGATTCACCTACGTCATTGCAAACGGTTTCGAACCGTATCGTTCAGGGTCTCTAACCATCGATTACTATCATCTCTCTAGCCCAAACTAGGTAGTCAACACCCACCAACATGACTCAGTCTGGTTATCAGTGACTTCATGGATTTCTGCCATGTTTTGGTATAGTCACCCGTAGCTTTCTTCCAACTTACTCCTACACCAACAAACATAACTGTTAGGATATTCACCAAATATCCTAAGAATACTATTTTTAGAAGTACAATCCTATTGGTCGATTTCTATTGGCCGAAATGATGATCGTTCTTACCGTCAGGGTCAAATACCTCTCTTATTGGTCATCGGGACTGTAAATGTCATTCAAATGTTCTTTTCTATTGGTCGTTCTAAATTGTCAGTGTCACAGACTTTGATGCTTTTTCTTATTCGACCTTAGTGTATAAATACGCACTATCTGAAAGACTTAATAATTTGTTTCCCCTGCCTACCTCTTCTTCTGTATTCGACCCAATAAACAACTCCCTTCCACGGTGTTGCATTCTGATATCTAGGAGATTTGAAAATAGCATTTTGGGTCGTATTGGGATATTTGAATCGGACGCCGTTAGGACTGAAGAGCTATACGTAGCAACGTTACAACAATAACTCATCGAGGTAGTCTGTGGTTAAGCATTCGTAAAACATGTCCCAACCATCTCAACTAATTAAGTTTTAATACTTCATCTATTAATCTGCCATCCTTACCTAAGACCCCTTTCCTAACAACATCATTGCTTACTGCATTGTCCCACGATACACGAGTAATGCTTCGAAGGCATCTGTATTTGATTATAGATGCCTTCGAAGCATTATTCATGTATCGTGGGACAATGCAGTAAGCAATGATGTTGTTAGGAAATACCCCGACCGTAGCCGCTACCTTGACGTGTTAGTGGTCGGGCTTGCCTATCGTGATGACCCAACCGAGCAATACTGGCTGGAACATATGTTCCTGAAGGTTCTACCATGCTAGGCAGGTCGATTGGAGAACGATGATACTAAAAGTAGCTACCCAACGTCTGAGGGCGAAGTCGTACTGCTGACTGTGATGGAGGGGTGTGACAGCAGTAAGGTGTTTTCCTCGGACAACAAGCATCTGCAGTGATGCTGCCTTCTCACAAGGAAGGAAGGGTTAGAAAAGGTCGACCCTAAAAATGTCACACCTTACCCTACCTTACGGATTTCTGTCTCCGGCGGTAAGGGTGCACACTAAGGGCCTTTAAGAGCGGAGCTAATACTCAAAAAAACCTTTCATAAAAAGGCCGTGCGTGACCGGCCTTAAGCAGTTGTCCCTTGGGCTCTGCGGTCACGCACCCAGGTCTCTTAGACCAACACTAATCTATCTTCTTTTTAGGTCCCTTAAGAAACAACCTTTCACGGTGTGGGAAGCCAGGAAGTGATAACCGCCCTCATACCCGTAACAACACGAGAGATCGAATTGGTCGAAATCAAACCCTTCCGAAATCAAAAACTAACACTATACGAATATTCCCAACCCTTACCAGCCTAGTTTCACAACCATA
Organism: Schistosoma turkestanicum; assembly: GCA_944470395.2. NCBI lineage: Eukaryota > Metazoa > Platyhelminthes > Trematoda > Strigeidida > Schistosomatidae > Schistosoma > Schistosoma turkestanicum. The sequence goes on from OX103974.1 coordinate 295,210, forward strand.
AAATAGAACGGAGTGTACATTTAACATTCCATGTACAGATTTTTTCAAAAAGAATTATATGAATATATAGATTAGAACTTACTTGCAATAAGCACAATGTTGTAGACGAAATCTCATTCGATTATTACAAACAGCGCATGGAGTACCTTTTACAAAATCACCAAATTTAGATTCTAATTCAAATCTACACAAATGAAAACAGAAAACAAAAACAAACCTGAGAATCCAAAAATTGTATTTATGAAATATAGATGATAAAGTTGTGAAGATTGGTGAGTTACCTTTTTAAAATCATGAATAGGCCAAATGTTAGACCAATATCAGAAAGAAACCTGGAAGCACTGAAAGACAGCCGTTTCGTCTTGATAAATTAGGGCTCATCAGCATTAGGCATCCACGAATCCCGCTATTGGCAGGACTCAAAACAAGGACCTTCGGTTTTGCCCGCGATCTTTTCCAACCCCTTCATTCCTTGTGAGAAGGCAGCATCGCTGCAGAGGTTGGTTATTCGAGCAAAACAGCTAACTGATGTCACACACCCTTCTACAGGCAGAAGTACGACCTTTAGCTCAGAACTTGAGTTGTTGCTTTTAGTCTTAACGTTTTAAAATCAACCTGTCTGGCAAAGTAAGACCCAAAGGAACATACATTCTAGCCAATATAGCTCGATTGAATCATCACGATAGACAAGTTCGACCAGCGAATATCAAACACTGGCCTAACATTTGCACTGATTGTGTCAATGCTTGTCATAGATGTTTAAGACTGAAATTGATCAGTCTCGATTCGACAAATGTGTATCCTGTAAGGATTATTTCAAAATTATCATTAGGTTACAAGCACTGTTAGCAAACATCGATGGTGATGCGATTCGAATATATATACAACTGACGAGTCTCAAACAGGACGAAGAGCATGTCCTGGATTCTACTGTTAACCATCACTTATCTCTTTCGACGTGAAGACCGGTGTCAGACAGGGTTGCTTTCTCTCACCCTTTCTTTTCCTCCTGGTGATCGACTGGATTATGAAGACGTCGATATCTGGAGGGAAGCACGGTATCAACTGGACAGTTAGGACGCAGCTGGACGATCTGGACTTTGCAGATGACCTGGCTCTTCTATCGCACACGCAACAACAAATGCAACAGAAGACGACCAGTGTAGCAGCAGCCTCTGTAGCAGTAGTTCTCAAAATACATAAAGGAAAAAGCAAAATCCTCCGATGCAACACAACATGCACCAACCAAATCACGCTTGATGGAGATGCCTTGGAGGACGTTAACACCTTTACATATCTGGGCAGCATCATCGATGAGAAAGGTGGATCCGATGCAGATGTGAGGGCGCGGATTGGCAAAGCAAGGGCTGCATTTCTACAGTTGAAAAATATATGGAACTCCAAACAAGTTTCAGCCAAAACCAAGATCAGGATTTTCAATACAAATGTGAAGACAGTATGGAGCGGAAACCTGGAGAACTACGAAAGCCATCATCCAGAAGATACAAGTATTTATTAACAGTTGTCTACACAAAATACTTCGGATTCGTTGGCCAGACACCATCAGTAACAACGTACTGTGGGAGAGAACAAACCAGATTCCAGTGGAGGAGGAAATCAGGAAGAAGCGGTGGAAGTGGATAGGACACACACTACGAAAAGCACCTAACTGCGTCACGAGACAAGCCTTCACATAGAACCCTCAAGGCAAAAGGAAAAGAGGAAGGCCAAAGAACACACTACGCTGAGAAATAGAGAAAGATATGAGAGGAATGAACAAACATTGGACAGAACTGGAGAAGGAAGCCCAGGACAGACAGAGTTGGTTGGAGAAAACTGGTGTGCGGCCTATGCTCCATTGGGGGTAACAGGCGTAAGTAAGTAAGTAATTAGTCCTACATTCTGGTCAATATTCTCATGATTCGTTGCCTTCAAACTCTTACAGCAAAAGCTCACACACACATACAATAGTTCCCTGTTAAAAAAAATTATATAATTGATTCACTAAAGTAAAAATGTTATAATTCAACAACTTACTTATGCATAAATCCACTTGCACTAACAACAAATGTAGCTCCACCTGAATTAGTTGGAACATTAAGGACACCTGAATTAAGGAGAAGAAAGTGTTAATTACTTGATCATACAAAATTTACAAATTAGAATATGCTCATTTCTACTACTGAATAACTTACAACTAGTTAGAACCACCCGACCGAAGCTGCTACCTTGACGTGGTGGTCGGGCTTGCCTATCGTGATGACCCAACAGAGCTATATTGGCTGGAACATATGTTCCTGAAGGTTCTACCATGCCAGGCAGGTCGATTGGAGAACGATGAGACTAAAAGCAGCTACTCAAGGTCTGAGGGCGAAGTCGTACTGCTGACTGTGATGGAGGGATGTGACAGCAGTAAGGTGTTTCCCTCGGACAACCACTATCCGCAGCGATGCTGCCTTCTCACAAGGAAGGAAGGGTTAGAAAAGGTTGGCCGTCAAAATGTCACACCTCACCCTACCTCACGGATTTCCGTGTCCGTCGGTAAGGGTGCCCACTAAGGGCCTTTAAGAGCGGAGCTAATACTCAAAAAACCTTTCATAAAAAGGCCGTGCGTGACCGGCCTCAAGCAGTTGTCCCTTGGACTCTGCGTCACGCACCCAGGTCTCCAAGACCAACACTAATCTATCTTCTTTTTCAAGTCCCTCAAGATACACCCTTCCACGGTGTGGGAAGCCGGGAAGTGATAACCGCCAACTCATACCCGTAACAGTTAGAACTAAAATTGTACTTAGTACAGCACGCTTAATAACATTTAAATCTATTGGATTCTTCTTAAGATGCTTAAAACTGATAAATATACATCTTTTGTACAATCAAACAGTGAACATGACCTAGTGTGACTACCTCAAAGAGTGATTTTTTGTGATGTGCGGGTAGTAGGCTAGAAGAAAGCTAAGGGCGGCCAAACCAAAACATGGTACAAATCTATGGAGTCACTGATAACTAGATTGAGTCATGTCGGTAGGTGTCGACTACTTGCTTGAGGTCCGTGAGACGATACAAACCGATAGTTAGAGACCTTGAATGACAAGGCTCAAAATCCTTTACAATGGCATCGGAGCATCCACTCTTTGTGTTCTCTCAAATTCTAACCTCCTGAATCCCTCATTATCTCTATCTTTCTCTTCCTAACTTTATCTCATTGAATTATACTTCTCAAATCATATCTTCGAACCCTAATCTTCTCCATTACAGCTAATACTTCTACTATCGCTACCACTATTGGATTTGAGCTGGCAGTTGCGTCGCCGTGCTAGTGCGATATGGCAACCTGAACTGATGTACTTACGTACGAAGCTGTCTCTGTGTTGTACCTGTCTGTCTGTCTATTTGTCTTGATAATTTCATCTCACTAAGTTGATATGTTATAGTAATGCGAACCAATGCACAGTAAAACTCATTTTTTAAGTATTCCGACAAATCAAACCGAAGGAGATGAGGCATAGCTAGAACCTGACAACTTACTACTTGAGAGTTGTGTTTTAACTATTAAAAACTTATCACTACTCCACTAGAAAGAATAATACGAATATTCTAACTTGAGGGAAAATGTTTACTGATATGAACTGTGAATCAATATGAAACACATGACAAATCTAAAAATTTAAAGCTTTTTACATAATATAGCACATTACTGTTAATAAAAATTCGTCTTTCGATTTTAATCATAGCCAGAAACTAGATAAAAGTTCAATACTGAGAGAGATATCCAATGGTAAATATAAAATGACTCACCATTACGCAATGTAATGAGTCAGTCAGTTGCAACGTAGAACTTCGTACGTATGTACATAAGTTCAGGTTGCCATACCACATTATTAGCACACAGACGCGAATGTCAAATCAAATCTCATATTGATAAACATAGAAGAGGTATTAAAGATAATGAAGAAGACTCGGGTTTGAAGATATTATTCAAGAAGTAGAATTCAGTGAGATAAGGTTAGAAGGACAAAGGTAGAGGTGCTGACGATTCCAGAAGATTAGGATTTGAGAGAGCACAACGAACGGATGCACTTGCGCCATTGCAAACGATTTCGAGCCATGTCGTTCAAGGTCTCTAACCAATGGTGACTTTCGTCTTGCGGACCCCAGCCAGGTAGTCTACATTTACCAACATGACTCAGTGCACTTGTCAGTGACTTCATCGATTTCTGCCATGTTTTGGTCTGGCCGCCCATGCATTCATCGTGGCAAAAAAAAGCAGAAACCAGTGTGTATAATTTGTCCTCTAAAAAAAAAATAGAACTCACCTAATAAATTATCACTATCTGCAGATGCAGTCATTAAAGGTTGTAAATTAGTTTTTGACGGTCTATATTCACAAGATACACGTCGACCTTGATCATAGGTACGTGAACTTGTAACAAGTGTAGCTGTACTATCATTAATGGAAGAAGAAGAAGTATGATAAAATGTTGACGCTGATTTATTTCCATTTGTCATTATATCATTGTTAATGCATACACCACCATATTGAGCAGTAGTTATCGTTGGTCGATTACCATTTACATAATCAGAATAATTAAAATAATCATTATGTAAATTACTGGAAGCATCTGGTGAAGTGGAATTGTACAATACTAACTGTGGTCTACTAACACAACAAGCAGAATTTGTATCTTGATGAAACATATGTGATACATTTGGCAGAGCAGATAAAATAATACGATTAGCAAGATTAGATTCATGAGATTTGCTACGATGAAGTGGAGAAGGAAATTTTAAACGATGTTTAGGTGGTGGAGTTCCTGATTGACGAGTTTGATGTTCACGATCTCGAGATGAATGATTACCTCCTCGACGTCCACCTGGAGAAAGTGAGATTACTTCATTTGGTAATGTATAACGACCTGCTCTAAATAGATTTGATGGTGATAAAATAGTTGAGGATAATTTATGCGAGATAGGAGTAGAGGGCACTGAAAGTCTACCGTTATGTAGATCAATTTCTGAAGGAATATTTGAATCAGATATACCTGGATAAAGATTAAATGTTTTGAAATCAGTTTTACACAACTTCCCAGAATGAGATTTATTATTTGTGATATTTTGTGAACTATTTATAGTGATACAACTGGAAGCATGTGGAGAAATAAATGAATTACAACTATTGTAATTTACATCGCTACCAGATTTGAATGTATTTATCTGATCAGAATTTGAATGACTAATAAGATTTCCACAACATATATCATGCTCTGAATGTGAACAAACAACTATTTCGGTATTTTTATACGGAGAATTTTGTACAGAAATTTCTTTGTTAACAAAAAGAGAATCTTCCGGACCGGTAACATATAAAGGAGGTGGTATACGAGAATCTTTTCGTTCTTCATAAGTTTGTACATTGAAAATATTGTTTAATTCTTCAATTTGAGAATCATCCTCAGATAAACGCATAATTAATTTGATTAAATTCCTAGTATCATCTTCAAATGCTAAGTCACTTTCGATCAGATCAATATTTCCGCGTATTTTTGCAAGACCAGCCAATACATGATCAACTTCTTCACCATAGTCTCCATAATTTTGTAAGATTGTTCTCACTTCACTGTCAGGCATATCCAACAATTGTAGAAAGCCAATACCACGAATACGAAGGAGACCCTAAATATATAGATAGATATATATATATATTAAAAATTTGAAAAACATTCACTACTTACCTGTATAGTATCATCATTAATACCGAGACAACGAAAACAAACTTCCGATTTTGGATATTCACGGAGAATAGCATTAGCTGTATCTTCATCAGCATTACAAATAGCTGAAATTTGCTGAGCTAAATATTCAAAAGTTTTATTCTATAAAAAAAAAAAATCGTATATATTTAAATATTTATTAAATTACCTCAGCATCTTGTATTTCAAGTGATAAAATTTCAGAATGTTCATCATTTCTTTTCAATTCTTTACGTAAAGGTGAAATGATTTGTTCTTCTGTTACAATGATTAAATTTTGTAAATCTTTACAAAATGCATATGGGGAAGCAGGTTCACTAAGCATGGTGCACAATAGTTTGTGCCCAGCTTTGTGTACTATAATTCAAATGATATCTCCAGAATTTATACATCAAAAGTTGTTAGGTATATGACTTGTTTGTAAATCCTCCAATTATTCTTAAAACTGTGTTTTTTTTCCTGTTGGTTGAATATGAACGATCCTTGTCAGCGCAAAACATGCAGGAATACTTGAAGAGAATAACAGAAACGTCTCTAAAAAAAACAACATCCAACTAAATAAGATAGACAGTTTATTCAAGCTTTCAGATTAAAAATAGGAAATAGTGTCTTTTAGTGAGCTATGAAACAGAATTGAGAATAACAGTGTTTCTTAGTCAATAGTGAACACCATTTTTATTTCGACCTTGTACACACGTATTCGATTTAAGCAATGAAGTAACTAAAAGCTACAGCTTCCATTCTTACAAGTGATATTCTGTAAACGTACCTATGACAGTGTACAGAGAGGTATTGTGCTGACACAAGATTTCATATACATATCCAAATATTTAAAGCACTTAATGACTTCATTTAGAGCATATATTCTGCATATAAACGATTCAACCGCTATGATGTAACCATAGGCACACATAGTCATCGAAAATCTGATGTGGCATTTATAAAATGCATGGTTTTGCAACCATTTGTAAATCCATATACTAAGCGTCTAGTGCTACCAATGAAATAATCCCATTGATCCAGAAAATGGAATGAGATCTAAGTGTTATTCGGCAGATAATAACTTCAACTAACGCTGTTTTGTATAGTTTTGGGAAATGAGTATCCGTCAAACTAATGGTTTCGTTCTTGCCTAGACAACATTCTTCTACGTTAATGAAAAACTAAGTAATCTCATTTTTACTGGATTAAGATAAATAAAATTATGAAAATAACCAGACACAACTTTTGCATTTGACTAAACCATACTCTCTAAGGCCTTAGATATCATTACATTGCTGAAAAAGAAGCAAATAGGTCACAAGTCCAAAATGCAATCTACTTCTAACAAATGAAATGCACAAATTACTGAACTAACGTATAAAAAATAGTACAAGATGGTGGATCCTTGCCGTATGTCAATGAATTAATGATTATGTTGTGCTGTTTTCGGTCGAAAGATGAAATTTTTAATAAAGTAGAGCTCAGCCAACGTAAGATAAACATGCAGAAAAGGAAATTCTGTTGCATTTTTTTATCAGATGAATTTTCTCGACTTTCTACACTCAAAGACGCGAAAAAGTAAGTAGCAATGATAATTCTCATCGCTTCATACTTCTTCTATGAAGACCAAACTTTAAACACACTCTAAAATGAAAGTATTTTGACCCCTAGCTAGATAAGATACACGACATATTTAGAGTGGAAAAAGTACTAAATGCCTATCTTTAGTACTTGACTTTAACTCGGGCTATTTTAGCAAGTTACTGGTTTATTCTAAATGATATCTCGGTAAGGAACTTTTATACATTAGTAGCGTGAAAAATCATTCGGTATTTGAAGTCAGCGACTTGTTGGGGTCAGGCAACAATCGAAGCATTCAGTATGAACCTCACTGATGCAAAGCAAGAATGCACAACTTACCTGGTTTTGTCGAAATAGCTAAATTATTCTTGAATGCTAGACATTCGAATAATAAACACGAAGAATATCTGAGAAAGTAAAAGCTTTTGATGTGTCCATCTATTTTTACTGAGCTTTTCTACATTTACATTGACTAAATTAAAATGTTCTACAGAATGTATGTGGATGCGTGAGACACTTTAAGGAGAACACGATATAGCACTGGGATTCGTTCACTGCCAAATTAAATTATGGTTGATAGAGTCTATTACTGAATTTAGATGTCTGTGAAGCATGAAAAGTATCAGACAATCTAGTTTCCTGTCTTCTAAAAAATTTTGATGTCCTTATTAATACTCTCGGGAATTTACATTAACATTAAGTGAAGAAAGAAGTATATTCTTAAGAACAGATACAAATAAGACATGTAAGCTAATAAAGACTAGGCTTACTTCAAGTATACACTTCACTAGAAGCTACTGAGTAGACATGCACACCACTTATGGATATGTGACGCATCGGTTGAATGGTGAGCGTATGGAACGGTATTCAATATCCAATATCTTTTTCACAAGCTAGTGTGATTTCTAGTGATTTCTTTGCGCTCGATTCCTGTTCTTTCGGTACGGTTCCAGGTTTCGGGTAGTGTCCAATGAATGGAGGTCTAGCTACTTGACTTTCTAATTCTAGTCAGTTGGTAGTTGGTTGTGAGTAATTATGTCTCGGGATTTGAATGAAAACGCTTGTTTCAGGGCAGTAGGAATTCTGGATACCAGCAGCTATCACATTACCAGACCGGAGATCAGTTCTTTGCAATATGGAGAATAATAAGAATAAAATTCTAATGATAATATGAATAAAATTTCAGAACTGAGTAATATATAGTTAATTTAGTTTATTAATTGGTAGTGAAGATTGTGAAAGAGGACCGAAGTGTAAGCATGAGAGAGGAAACAGAGATAATAGGCGAGATGGATAAAGTAAGTGATCTGAGGATATGGCAATGATAACAACTAACAGTTCTCAAGATATGTATCATGAACAGCTTGTCCAAAAAGGAGATGATAGTCCGTACGTGAGTACGTGATTTTCAAGTCTCTTCTTATAGTTGTCCACTGAGGATGCTGTGGTCACCTCTGCAGGGTGAGCATTTCAGGTTGCGACTACGCGCAATGATAAAAAGTGTGCACGAACCTGAGTATTCGCTCTCTGATCCGCAATCTTTCGAAAATTGCCTCGACGGGGTGGTGGTTATGCATCGTTAGGATGCTTACGTTTTGGCGTGCTCATTTTGTTTTACGCCATAATCAGATCACCTCCAATTCTCCTGTGTCTCAGTGGAAGTAATCTCAAGTGCTGGAGCCTATCGTCGAAAGGTTTATTTTTGAACCCTATCACCCATTTGGTTGCTCATCTCTGCTCTCAATCCAAGAGGTTTACGTCTCTTTTAAGCAGACGGGGTGCGATGACGTTGTGAACTTCTAAGTGTGGGCACGCGTATGTCTTTAATAATGTTAGTAATAAGTCTAGGATGATATCATCAAGTTGTCTTTGCATAAAGTGAAGAGTCGCATTTGCCTTGGCTGCGTACCCTACATAATTCGGACTCGTGTGGATGCTTTCTGTGGTTATTAAACGGAGATCGCACTCTGGGGAGACATGAGGGAGCGGACTTTCACTGAGGGTGTAGATCGTTTGCATCGTGTGAGGCAAAATATGCAGGACGTGGCACTTCAGTTGGTTGAGTTACAAACCGTTTTTCACTGCCCTTTTCTCAATAGATGTAAGGTCCTTTTGAAGCTCAGTCGAATCCTCTTCGCTTCTAATGGACCTACAGATCTTCCCATCGTCTGCCGGTGAGCTAACTAAGCCTTACAGGTCGTTAATAAATATCAGGAAAAGAAGTTGGCCTTGGGTGGTCCCCTATGAAACTCCCAATGTGGATACTCGCCAGCTCGCGTGCATTCTGTCTACCTTGGTGCGAATCTTTTTATTCTCAAGGTAGTTTCTGAGCCAAGATAGGAGTGGGTCAGTGAAGCCCATTTCCACAACCGTTGCGATTGGGGCACTGCGTCAAAGGCTTTCGCAAAGTCGATAAATATTACGTGCACTGGTATTTTACGGTCCAAACAGGATGTCCAATTGTCCCATGCAATCAGAAGATTAGATGCACACGACCTGCTTTTCCGAAACCCGTGTTGAGCTTCATGGAGTATTTTATTCTTACCCATGTACTCCCCCAATTGTTCGTCCACCAGCCCTTCCATTACCTTTGATAGTATTGGTAGTAATGCGACTGGTCTTTAACATGCTGGGTCCCGGGAGCGGCATTTGCAATATTACATCAATCAGTTTGCTTTTCTGGGCCTTAGTACCCGATGGAGGTCTCGAAATCCCTCCAATCAATTATTTCGTGCCATTCGTGTGGAAACAACACCTATATGATTCTGTCACCTCAGTTAGTTAGGCTTCATATAGCCACTCCACCTTTAAGTGGCCGTTTATATATCCAATCTATCCGCCTCCAGTTTGGTGTACCCTATCGCTTCGGAAGAGTGTCATTCATAGCAAGCTCACTTCTTCGTCTGCAATGTCAGGGGATAGCCATGTTTCAGTTAGGATTATGATCTTCAGATCCATCTGAGAGCACGTATTCCTGATTTCTAACAGCTGACCACTTAGTCCTCTTACGTTCCTGTAGAGGCACTTGGTGGTTTGTCTCAGCAACTGGAGCACTTCTGCAGTAACAGCCAATGTCGAATTTTCAAACACGTTATTCGAACCGGGATGGCTATACTGTGTGAAATGGCCTCTGCAGGTTTTTTGCCTGTGCACTGAGTTCAATCGTGTCTTGTGCAGGCGATTGTCGACCGAGGTCAACTATCAGTTTTGTGCGTTCACTGTCGCCTCCCCGCTGTTGTCTCACAGATCCAGGTCGGCTTTCGCAACACCCTATGTGGCTAGACAGATCGTTCTTCGAATTGTACCAAGCTTGGAGTGCCTCAGTCAGGTCTTCCCTGTTCCTAAATGTTACAGCCATTAGACGTGGTGACTTGATGGACGTAAGATGTGACGGGCGGAGGAACCTAGAAATGCAAACAGCAATCGCGGTTTGAAGGGCTAGGCTACTTGATATCCTTCGCCACTGCCGTACAGTAAGCACGTGAGCTTCGTCCAGGTTACAGTCAGCGAGTTCTGGTACGCCGTGAACTACCATGATGGACTGCTCCTGAGTGCCTGGTGTAGTCCTGGCTGCCGCTCTAACCGAAGATGGCTTTTCATGCCTGATGCGAGTCGGCCACGACAGTTTGACTGATGCCCTTTGGGGTGAAAGGATGATGTCTTCAGCAAGTCATGCCGGGTCAAGAGTTACCCTCATTTCAGGAGGTTTTACTTTCGAGACATTTTGGCCTTTGAAAAGGCGGCATATTTTGGCTGGGATGTTGCACATTCCAAGGATTGTGCATCAATAAATACACTGCTCTTTTTCGAAGGCAGCCCTATCTTCTAGCAAGATTCCCTCCGATACTGGGACATTAGATAAAATAAGTGAATTTAACCTGTCGTCCATGTCCCCGGGTGGTGGCCGCTTGTGAGTTAGGGTGTTGCCATTCCCCTTCTTCACGTTCACCCACTGTTCTTCTTTGCTAACATATACTGGAGGGTTAACAACAGCCGGAAGTTTTGTCGGTGTGTTAGTCAGGGTTTTGGTAGCCTTGGTCACTTGTTTTACTGGTTTTGTGCCAGGCGATTTTGGTTTGGTCGTTAGTACTTTAGAGCTGATTTCGGGTTGGACCTGTGGCTTAGCCAGTGCCTCAGATACTCTACACCGTGAGCAGATGTACTATAACCACGGGCAGGGGTGACGAAACATGAATCCGTAGTACTTTTTAGGTACTGTAGTGTCACAGTGACAATGTACCCATGTACAACAGAAGTTGAATTCAAAAGCATAGTCTTTGATTTTGACTGGTAACGAGCAGGCGAAACAGTTATCCTTATGCGGTTTCTGGACGTCAGACTGTGTTGACTGAGCCTTGGAGCGTCTTTTTCGCCTGTTCTTAACTAGCTTACTGGTCTTTTTAGGAATAGGAGAGGTGGTGTCTTGCTTCCGCTTGTTTGCATTGAGTGATCCAAAGTATGGACACTAAGAGGGATGCTATCAATTGACGGTTTGGGTTTTTCAACAACTCGTTCGCATGAGACTGGGAATTTCGACTCACTATTAACCCCGTGGGTTTTCCTGATTGTTAACGTGTTAGATGTGCTGGCAACCTTATTACCTAACACGATGCCAGAGAGATTAAGTGACGAAAACTGAGATAAATGAGACATGCAAAATAGGGATTTAAGAAAGAATAATTTAGTAGTATATAATGTAACTACAAGGAAGAGTCTGAAAGTACTCCGAAATTGCACTCACACCTTTGAACGTAGTAGTAAGTAACTTTGCGCGTATCCAGTAACTTGTTCCTAAGTCCTGTGTTTGTGAGTGAGCGTATGCATGCTGCCGAAGCAACTAGAAAAAGAGCAGTTGAACGAGGCAGCTAGATCTACTGCACAATTGTTCTGACTTTGAATGGTTCCGTTTGCCCGAAATTGTCTTCAGATCGTCGATCAATGAATTTGCGTGTGGAATCAGGGTGTTTTCTTCACTTTTGGAAAACTTTAAATGCATGATCCTCAAAACTACCGGTTGAACGGCGGAAGGATTGGCGAACAGGAAACAACCAATGAAGCTCCGTATGCCACCGAAAGTCTTTCACGGGGAAATGTGCCAGTAGTTATATGCCAGGTTTGCTGCTCCAGTAGACATGCCACATCAGCGTGGCTGGTATCCAGAACCTGAAATCTGTGTTCGCAGCTGTTCGGACCAGAAAACACTGCAGATAAAGAATGGCCTATGTTTGAGCTCGAAACCATACGTATACCTAATATATTTGAAACCAGAACATCGACCAAAGGCATTGACAAGAGAGTACCTGATCAGGCCAGCTTTCTCCAAGATTGACTAACGTCAACGGTATGAATAGGGAAATGGTCGTAGACGTGGGCTCGGCGTAAAAAAATCAAAGGAAAAAAGAAAGGTGAAATTTGCATGTAGTATTAGGATAAAGACCTCTACCATATCCATTGTTGACGCCCGGAGAAGAGCGAATGTTATATTTAAGTTCACACCGGAAGCAGTGTTCGCATCTACCCAGATAGTCGTTGTACGTTATCTGATATACATAAAATCGCTGCTCTGTGGCGTGAAAAATTACCCGGGCAAATGCGATTTCGTGCCGTATACAGGTTTAGAGTCGGAACGTTGAATATCTGCCATGGCTACTCTGTAATAGTCGTGTGGTCTCCAACTTATGCTGTAGTTTTCGAGAACCGAATGGAGAGAGAAGGCTTACCACATAATTATTCACCTGTAGAATCTCTTCAGTTTAATTACCTTGGGCAATTCATCAAGTATAATATGAAATAAATAACGATGTAAAAATACATTAGTGATTCGGAACATATCTGTTCGAGCGTTAAGACCATTGGATTTAATATCTGATGAAGAATCGATTAACTGCGGCCTACGTCAATCGAATAGCAATTCAATAAGCTCTAGGTAATCAATACCGAGTACAGCTATGAGAACATGAGTAATCTAATGAAAATAAATATGCATAATGTCAAGCACTGATTAGTACATTCTAGTGGTGATCAAATCGAGAATGACTATGATCACCACTAAATACTGATTTTTGGCCCGTAACTTAGAATAAAAATAAATCCAGGGTAAAGAATATATTTGCTGGTGATTTCATGGTGTCGAATGAACACCGGTTACACCAAGAAAGTGGGTGAACTAAAGAAAAGCATGCAATGAAGTATGGCATCAACAGAAGCAGAAAGTCGCGCCTTAGTAATGGTTCTAAGTACAGTTAAACAAAAGGAGTACAACAAAACAGTTATTTTTACAACTGTGTACAATAATAAGCGTTTCCATCTCACCAACTGCGTTCCCTTAGTAATAGCAACCCATGACAAAACAAAAGCCAGGGAAAAGCTTTGTTAATAAAGGATATATTACACATCAAAAGACCTCAGCACCCTGAACTATATGTACTCAGCACTTTTGGATGTGATAAAACATGAAGAACTAGTGGAAGGAAGTGCGCTTGCTACTGTATGCAAATTTCAAAACATCTGTCACCGGGTTGGAAAACGCATACAAAAGGTCGCAGACTACAACATTCATTCTATATTGCATGATGAAGAGACCAAACTGTTATTCGAGAAATTTTCAGTACATGGTTCTTCCTCAATTTGAATACGTTTCCTACCTCAGATATCAATCTTAACTGTATTAGAAGAGTAATCTCGATACCATAATCTTTGGCCTCAGACACACCACCATCATAACCCTGAAACTCAATGAAAGATCTTGGGTGGATGAAATACCATCAATACTAATCAAAATAGCAGGCTCAAATATTCTGGCGCCATTGTTCAAAATATTTACAGAACCTGAAACCTGGAAAGCATCTTATATTGTCCGTAAACACAAAAACTACAGACGAAATAATATCACTTCCGTTATCCCACAGGCGATAGAGAGTATGACAAAAAGTCAAATATCAATCACCAGTTTGGAGAAGGTTCTGTGTCCCTCCTCGGAGAGCTTTAATAAAGCTATGCCACGCCCAACATGTTCGGTGGATTTTTTTCATGAAGTTGCCTTCATACATGATCAGAAGTAACATGTGATCGTGTCTTACTGTGATATTGAGACGGCACTGGTTTAGGTGCCTCAATTTTCCTTATTCATCAGACTTCAGTCCATTGACATTACTGACCGCCTTTTGCGATAAATTAGGTCTTTTCTCACGAAAAGATGTCAAATTACGAAAATTGGCTTCATTTTATCTACGCCTCGACCGATAACTAATGGAAAGTATAATGTATCCACTGCTTTTCATAAACTACATCAACAGTTTATGCAGTTGCTTTAACGTAGGCAAAACCTACTCCTAGACTGACGACCTAAAACTGTTCTACAAAACTAACGATTGTAACCTAAGATGCTTGAGATAAGCAAACTACCGTGAACTTAAAATGTTGATAAAGCGTTGGCACTTAGGACTCATTACAGAGAAACGTGGCTAGCTGTGTTTTGGATCAATCAATCTAACATTCGGCGAAAACGTATTGCTTAAAAATGCATTAGTAACTGACCTTGAAATTGACTAATCGTTTGCCTTAACTTTTCTGAACATATTTCAGCCGAAATATCCCAATAAAGAAAATTACTAGGTTTCATTTTTTGTTACTTTTTTCATACTGAATCGAGAATTATTCTTCATAAGATATGTGCAACGCCTGTTGCTGAATACTGTTGGTTCTAACTTTCTAATTAATTCCCATCTGCTATAGTGAAGGTGGAGAAAATACCAAGGTAGTTATTTGACAATATACTTGAAATTCATTCACTCATCGATTAACCCACTCGATGACGCGCCCTTGGATTTTAATCATACTTCAATTTTTTCTGTTTGCTATGTAGTCATCATCCCAGGCATATGCATAAAAAACGTTTGAGATAAAATTTCGAAACTTACACTTCAGAAGTATGAAACAAAACTCGGGAAAACTTCTTCATCATTAAGTATACACTCTCATAGAACAGTTTCCCTCGAAAAATACGCATGGCAGATAGACTGCACGCGTTTTTCAGATTTCTTAATAAGGCGCTGATTTGTGATGGCTACCCAGCACTTGTGAACTTACTAGCACCCTGCCCATGTATTAGCGCTTCTCTTCACCTTTGAACTATGAAATTTGAGGCCGAGTTTTGTTTTTTCGCTTTCCCCGCTATAGTAGTGTTAAATCCTTCCAGTTGTCTTCAAATTCCTCTTTAATTTTTACTTGAAACAGACTCGCTTATTCAATTGATACTACTCAGCTGAAGCTAGCTGATAAGATCTCATTCTGTTGCCTCTGCGAGAATACGCGCAAGACTCACCTTTGATCCTTAGATCCAAATGGTCACTAATCCACTAAGCCTGGCACAGAATATTCAAAACAAAATCAAAGCCCATAATTTTGTGAGTTTCTTTTTGCCTGTCATTAGTTTATTGCCTTCGCATGCACTCGATCAAATTAACCCAATTACATCTCATTATTCATTGCCCCATTTAAAACCTAAATGTTCTTAGACTTTCCGCCTAGTTTAATGGATAAATTTTTGCTGTTACATCCTAAATGCTTGTAGTTTGTATGTAAACTTTAACTTTACACCATGAAAACTTAAGACACTGAAGTTTAAAATATGTAACAGCGTGACGTACTTGTAAATAGGAGTGTGCTAATATGGCGTTTATTAATAAGATGTGAAATGTAAACAAGGAATGCAAAGCAATCATTGATAATAAAGAACACCGAGACAGGTGGGTATAGCACTCTGAAAACATCTTGAATAGATCGGCCTGACTGTACTCACACAACATCGAATTAGCTCATGCCGTCCTAATAATTGATACAGACTAATCAACAATAGAAAACACCTGCAGGGTCACCAGACAAATCAAGAGTGGCAAAGCAGAAGCAACAGACAGCATAGCAGGTGAGGCACAAAAGCAGTCATAGTAGCGATTGTGAAGATGATCTACGCTTTTTTTCGCCAAGTTTTGATAGTGAGAACAAGTATCAACATACCGGAAAATAGGAAAGCTCATCAAGTTACCAAAGAAAGGAGATAACAGCAAGAATGAGACCTTCAGAGACACCACTCCCCCCACCGCTTTAAAGTCTTAATTATTGTTGTTAAAATGAATTTAGGTTTCAGAATGCTCCGAACTTTGAGATTAGCAGTCTGGATTCCAGATGACTCGATCATGTATCGATCAAATCATGGCACTGCGGATCCTTGTTTTACAATCAGTATAATAGTGTTCACCACTCTATATCAAATTCATTGACTTAGAGAAAGAACTTGATAGTTTGGACACAATGACACTGTGAAGACTTCAATATTTAAATATACAGTGTATATATACAGTGTACAGGATAGATGCAGACGGACTGCTTGGAATTGGCAGATTATCTTGCTCTTCTATCCCCTACGAGGCAACCAATACAGGAGAAGATCCAGTTTTACTCCAGGATATATATTCCGTCAAGGTTCCAATGTATATAGTTACCGAGGAACTATAGGGTGGGCATCTGATGAAAAAAACAGATCGGAAATTGTCGGTAAAGGTATCAATGTTTTTCAGAAGCTTTACTCTTTTTTTATGTCTTCGGATTCAGTGAACATACTCTCAACTTCTCTTCCATTATTTGAAGGTTGCCAAATATGATACGAGTCGAAATTCACTTTTCTTTATTGCAGTCCTCCCCAACTCAAAGACTCTAAATACAGTTTATTTTAATTTAACCAGGCTGTGAGTTTTATCTACTGACTAATCATTACCTTGTCTGCTCGCATTTTAAAGGTCAAACAAGGCTCTTTTCATTTATCCGATTACCTCGTTGCCCTCCTTCTCGTTTGTTTATTTGCAGAATCTTATCAGTGGCAAACAGTCGTAGAGCTTGTAAAATCCTTTTCTGGAAGGCTTTGTTTGCGAAAGTCCCTCCATGTGTACATTTGTAATACGTCTGTCTGCACTGGAAGGGTGCAATTCGGATCAGATTCTGGAGCCCCTTCCAGAATTCGAAACACTTTGTGTTATTACAGAAGGAATAAGGTGTACTGTTTGTCTGAGTAATACTTTTTATCTGTATTCATGAATAATAATAGAACCGTTACTTACCAAGATAAATTGCTTTCTCGTGGGATTAACTGCGTGAGGCGCGTATCTAAACTTCCTGAACCGTCATTCCTGAAAGTAAAACCCTCATTTAATTTTATAGAGCTCTTTCTTGTACTCAGCAAACGCACGAGTTCGCCAAGGTACCAGCTAATACCAAGTGTATTCAATCGACTCTTTTTAACAATCATGAATTTATTGAGCTGCCTCATCACACAAAAACCCTACAAGTGAACCTCTCTAAACACTCTTTCGTGAATCACTACTGAATTATGAATACCACGTACGATTTCCTTCGTGTACGTACACTATTTATTGTCACTTATTGTAAATGTCGCTGTATCAGAAAAACAGTGTCTGTAAAATGACTTGAACGTTCTATGTCAGAAAGATAGTACTATCACTATTATTCCGACTCAGTAACCGATTGTAGTGAATGTCTTAGCTTCTGTAATAAATTCTTGTTGCCTGTAAACTAGCATGTCTCAAGCTGTACACAGTTATATGACAATAGGTGTTATTATTGATTGTTTTGGACCGAATATTGATTTGAATGACATATCTTTATATGAGCAGATTTCATTAGGTCAGTCAAAAAGCTTAATATTTCGTTTCAGTCATATACATTGAAATTTATCACTGTGGACAGTTTCATTATTTTCATTTTGAGTTGCTATTAAAGCAATCTTCAAAAAACGTTTCAAAAAATATCATTCATTGTCTGACAATGGCAAACACCCATTAAGTAACTGAAAAGTGGATTGAGCCATGTTGGTAGCTGTAGACTACTTGATTGGGGTCTGCGAGACGATAGTAAACGATGGTTAGAGACTCAAGTTCTAATTTTCTAAAATCCTCTTGATCTTCGTCGTTTTATTCTCAAATTTATTTCACTTGATTACACTCCTTGAACCATATCAAGAATACTAATCTTTCTGATGACCAATCCAAACTCATATTAACTCTACAGTTACGATATTAGAAATGGCTATTGCGTCTCCGTGATAAAGTTATATAACAACTAAAATGATGTACGTACGTACAAAATTGTACGTTGCGATAGACTGACTGATTGACAATGGTGAACTACAAAATTATTTCAATTTTTACAAATGACTTAAGTCTCAAAGAATATGTTTAACTTTCTATGTTTGACAACATAGACGGTTTTTATGATATATTCATCAGCAGAAAGCAGTAGCAATAAGACAATTATCGATCCAACGAAATTGACTTTGAAACGTGCACTCATACGTTTTCCCCATATATTGAATGACACATTGTAACAATAACACAAGAGGAAAGGCGTGATGGCGTCATGGTTAGTTCATTAAGAGAAAATTCAGAGTACTTGTACAGTCACTCATTATCTCGAGCTTCTGAAATGTTTTGGTTTGATAAGCAACAGTATGGCTATTATAAATTTTAATTAGGTGAATATTGATTGCAGTAGATATTTACACAAAAAGATAAATGTACCTTGATCTGTTTCACAACTACTTCATGCTCATTCAGGTGTAACAATTCGTAAATATTTTACAGACCATTATTTTTTTTGAAGTTTTGTTTATTGTGTAAGAAACAAATCCACTTGGTTACTGTCTATTCGAGATTATCTGAACAAAACTTTGCTGGAATGAACAAATACTTATTGTATTTTTTCTGTCAATTTACTCTGCTCTCACTGAAGTGTACTCAGCAAACGCACGAGTTCGCCAAGGTACCAGCTCATACCAAGTGTATTTAATGGACACTTTATACCAATCTTGAATTTATTGAGCTGCCTCATCACACAAAAACCCTACAAGTGAACCTCTCTAAACACTCTTTCGTGAATCACTACTGAATTATGAATACCACGTACGATTTCCTTCGTGTACGTACACTATTTATTGTCACTTATTGTAAATGTCGCTGTATCAGAAAAACAGTGTCTGTAAAATGACTTGAACGTTCTATGTCAGAAAGATAGTACTATCACTATTATTCCGACTCAGTAACCGATTGTAGTGAATGTCTTAGCTTCTGTAATAAATTCTTGTTGCCTGTAAACTAGCATGTCTCAAGCTGTACACAGTTATATGACAATAGGTGTTATTATTGATTGTTTTGGACCGAATATTGATTTGAATGACATATCTTTATATGAGCAGATTTCATTAGGTCAGTCAAAAAGCTTAATATTTCGTTTCAGTCATATACATTGAAATTTATCACTGTGGACAGTTTCATTATTTTCATTTTGAGTTGCTATTAAAGCAATCTTCAAAAAACGTTTCAAAAAATATCATTCATTGTCTGACAATGGCAAACACCCATTAAGTAACTGAAAAGTGGATTGAGCCATGTTGGTAGCTGTAGACTACTTGATTGGGGTCTGCGAGACGATAGTAAACGATGGTTAGAGACTCAAGTTCTAATTTTCTAAAATCCTCTTGATCTTCGTCGTTTTATTCTCAAATTTATTTCACTTGATTACACTCCTTGAACCATATCAAGAATAATAATCTTTCTGATGACCGCTCCAAACTTATATTAACTCTACAGTTACGATATTAGAAATGGCTATTGCGTCTCCGTGATAAAGTTATGTAACAAGTAAAATGATGTACGTACGTACAAAATTCTACGTTCCAATGGATTAACTGATTGAAAATGGTGAACTACAAAATTATTTCAATTTTTACAAATGACTTAAGTCTCATAGAATATGTTTAATTTTCTATGTTTGACAACATAGACGGTTTTTATGATATATATTCAGCAGCAGAAAGCAGTAGCAATAAGACAATTATCGATCCAACGAAATTGACTTTGAAACGTGCACTCATACGTTTTCCCCATATATTGAATGACACATTGTAACAATAACACAAGAAAAAAGGCGTGATGGCGTCATGGTTAGTTCATAAAGAGAAAATTCAGAGTACTTAGACAGTCACTCATTATCTCGAGCTTCTGAAATGTTTTGGTTTGATAAGCAACAGTATGGCTATTATAAATTTTAATTAGGTGAATATTGATTGCAGTAGATATTTACACAAAAAGATAAATGTACTTTGATCTGTTTCACAACTACTTCATGCTCATTCAGGTGTAACAATTCGTAAATATTTTACAGACCATTATTTTTTTTGAAGTTTTGTTTATTGTGTAAAAAACAAATCCACTTGAATACTGTCTATTCGAGATTATCTGAACAAAACTTTGCTGGAATGAACAAATACTTATTGTATTTTTTCTGTCAATTTACTCTGCAATCAGTGAAGTGCATAGGTCATTGTTACTTAAATGAGATTTTGTGCGAAGACAAGTTATAATGAACAGTTATTATATGTCGATGAGTAGGTTAGTTTATTCAAGAATGATTATTAACTAGGTATTGCTCTTATCATACAAAATGATCTCTAAGTGTTATTTTATTTCCGGACGACGACAATTATTATACTGAACATGATGTAAGGGCTAGCAGTGAGCCAGTTTACCATATGTTGGAAAGATGACGATAGCTTGGAGTGCTTTTTTAAAATGGCAATTATCATTTTTACTATTATGTTGCATTGAACTGCAAAAAAGTTCACTGAGAACAATTCACAAACTCGTTGCAAGTGAATACTGGTATCAGACACAGTTGCTATCCTTCACGCGTACAATTTTACATGCTGGTCGACTAGATTATGAAGACATCAAGATCTGTGGGGAAATACGGGATACAGTAAACAATTTGAATGAAGCCTGACGATTCGAACTTTGCAGATGTTCTAACTCTTGTATTCTATACGCAACAACCAATGCAAGCGAAGGCGACCAGTAAGACATTTCTTAACATTGACAAAGGTAAAAGCAAGATTCTCGGATAAATTGCAATGCACATCAGATCACACTTGGTGGAGAAGAATTGGAGGATGTAGCAACCTTTACATAAATGATGGGCAGAAAAGTGGATCTGATGTTCGATATGTACGGGATGGATAAAGAAACGAACAAAAAGAAACTGACAAACATTTTTAGTTCACTGTGTTGAACTCTGTCCTCATCATCTATATTTATTCATGTGTGCTGCTAAGTATCTCACAGAATTGTAGGATACGATTGATCGGAGACCAAAAATTTATAACCCTGTTCACATTTCTAGTCATGTGAAATTATATTTGCCTAATAATTTTTTACTGCAATATCTTAATATATATGCGATACCATTGTTTATGTTAGGTCAATTATGAAAGTAATGTCTGGTGTTGTTTCGACTACTTCATGGACGTACACATCAAGATATTCAGTGAATGAGTTATGGAAATCTGATCGTTTACTGATGGTTTCATCATACACGAGCAGAGTACTCTGTTGTTTCAGTTAATAGTTATTAATGATTACAGGTGCTCATTCGCACTACGATACAAATAGTCATCACATTGTTTGTTGTAATCATCTCATCTCCACTGTAAATTGCTCAGTAAATAATAATTAAGTCATTCGTTCAGTATTGAGGAAACTATGTTTAAAGAATATTTGATTTATCAATTAATTATTGCTGGTTTATTTGCGTAAGTTTACCGACATTCTTTCCCTATTACTTCTTCTCTCTTTAATTAATAAATATAATAAGAATTTCGCTCAAATGAAAATTCACCAAGCCGCTGGTATTCTGTTGAAATAATATATGTGCTATATGTAGTTCAGTGTGAGTCGACGAAGTTATGCAAACAAATATTGATTGATTATTCATCAATTTGACTACGATCATTGTGATGAACACAGTAGGAAAGTTTGTGCTCTGCAAGGTATTACTAGTTTCATGACGTTTGGTATGCAGCGTGTTCTTATGCTTCGTAATTAGCTCGTTCAGACAATCGTTACTAAGTAGCGTCCGATGGTTTATAAATCAGAAGCTAATCTCAAAGTGTTGAATACATTTATTTTGGCACACCACACTTATATCTGCAATTTACGATCGCTCAAAGATAAACTCGTCATGCGAACGCCAAAAAGCAAGCAAATGAGCTAATCGGCGAATGAATGGATGAAGCAAGCGTTAAAAGGCTAGTTAACCATCTTCACACCATTCATAGTTCAACTCTCTCAGGTTTCGATTTGAATCGGCTACACTACACCAGAAATAATTGTTATTCCGACACAAAAATTAAAATTTTGATGAAAAACGTGATCTGAACTGCATATCATACATTTCATCGTTTCAAATTTTCATACGCTATCGACACATATCAAAATGATAATGAAAGCAATTTGGAAGTAATACTGAGATTAAAGCAGTTTTCCCCCTCATTTAGCACATAAAATCTATGTGTTGACATATCAACGCAATATTACTGTCAAGTTGTTCCACGTTAGTGCAATCGAATTTCATTACATATATTTATCTATCCTTATACATGATACGCCTTACTGATTTGTATTTTATTTTGTAGATCGATTGGTTTAGCGATAGCGATAGTGACTGCAGTTGTGAAGAAGTTCATTGATAAGTATGCTATGAACTTCGTGTTCGTGATAATTTATGTAAGAATCACTAACAAGTGTGGAATGATCGAAACGATTTGATTATTTTGTATGAGAGTAGGATTATTATACAGTCGACCAGTGCTGTTTGTCAGATACTAAAAATATTTGTTACACTGAACGTATGATCAATCCGTAGACTGAAATGCGTAGTCAAACTGCGTAGATGTGCAAACCATATGTTTCAGACCCAGTGTTCGTGTAAAAGTGCGTTAGTACAAGAATCAGTGATTGATCTCATGCAACATTAATTCAAGTAAAACCAGCGAAAACATGGGCATCGAACGAACTGCAATTACTTGGTTCCAGCAAGTCGCACAAGCAATCTTGTTTTATCTCAATCTTTTCAGGATTTTGGCACTTGACAAACGGAAGGAAAAGTTGATTTTCTAAAGATTGCTTCGGGTGACTACGGTGAAACAAACTTTCGTACAGAGAACCTAATGAAATAGTCAGATGAATGATTGTTAAAACTTTCAATCAAAATATTTATCTTCATAGAAATCTGAAACTATTACTAGCTCTCTAATGTATAGCAGACAATTTTCTGTTGTAAGTTCCTGAATGAATATACTCACAGTAGCAATTTTGTGACAAACACTCACTGATACGTAGTTGTTTGTTGAGTCTGTATACGTGGAGCTGGCTCTCCTAGTAGCCGCTATGTATGTCTGTCAGTCGAATTGTTCGCACTCAGCAGGGTAGATTTATTTTAGCGAGGGATTGCTTAGAGCACGGATAAGAAAGCATACAGTATATAGCTCTTTTGAATTAAGGAAAATCTGGATACTAAATGCATCGTTAGACGTTTAATTGCTTACAATCAATCTACAGATCCGCTTATTGATTTTCAACCTAATCGTGGAACTTGAGGAAATTTTCATAACTTATGCCTTTGTAATTCACTGAAGCGTAAGAAGCTGTGACATGCCATCAAACGAAGTAACAATTGTGTTTAAAACAGCCGATTGTATCAAAGTCGTCTATAACTTTGCTGCTGACTCTATTATCAGCAATATGACTTTATTATTTCGGATATCATGCTAAAGTTTTGTTTTACTATGTTTTGATTGACTTTGCATTTGAAAATACTCACATCTGTCTTAGTAGGTTGAGAGGAAATCGCCTATATGAAAGGGATTCTGCTCTGATACGTTAAGACAACTTGATCGAAAAATGTGTTAATTTGAAAATATCGGAAAGCTGTGTTCAAACGATTATCAATTACTGAATCTTTCAAATTAGGCAGACAGCTAAACAGTGTTTTCAGAGTAAACGCACTACACAGATCAGGAGTTAACTTATTAGGAGACTGAAAAGTCACTTATCTTCTTGTAAATGATCTACAAACATTATTCACCTTAAATTTTATTACACAAAATAATCAAATAATCATGGAAAATTAATTTCAATCTATAATACTCATTGCATTTTCCAGTCAACATGCATGGCTATAGTACTTGGCGTTTCGACTACAATGCCAAGTCCTCTTTCTACTTATATCATCTTTGCAATCAGTTTGGTTATCTTCATATTGGCAGTGTTGATTGGTGCAGCAATAAAGACAAGTTTCATGGATAAATCGAAAGATATTCTGTTATCACTTGGTGTCATATGGGCTGTAATTGCGATCATTTCGATTGCTGTAAAAATAAGGGTATCGAAATACTTTTAATTGCTTCCCTTATATGTGATTTCATTTCTTAATAATTGTAGTATTTATTTGTAACACGCCTAAAACTGAAGCCATCAAACCTTTTTGCTATGATATCTCTGAATCATAAACGCCTTATTGATGTTTACCATTCAGCAACTACGAACAGTAGGATTGCGAATGCAATTATTCGAAAGTTAGCAGTGTTAGGTGAGCGAACCTGTTGAGTTCCGATTACATTCAGACATTCTGTATTGGCTGCCTGTTGGTATGATTAGCGTGACGTCATTTAGGTTTTACTGTATGAGGTTGATCTCTACCGATCTCTGACGTTGGTATACGTGGATATGATCCACTATCCATGTTTGCAAGCTGAATGTAACAGATACTGTTATCGCTCATGTGCACAACAGTGTTTGCGTAATGAATTAACATCAAATGTGTCAAGCATTATTAAAAATACTGGAGGGTTGCACTTTCTTATATTTGTATATTTCACCACAAAATTTATCGGATCATCCTAACATGACAAATGATAGTCTATATGAAGTTTAACAATCTCACCGCTATAACACAGAAAACATTGGGGTTGATCAACGTATTTCGAAATCTGGATTATGGTTTATCAGCATCGAGATTCCAAAACACCGCAACAGCTACATTATTTGTTAGGTATCAATTTGAATCTATCTATTCGTTAATACAAAATTCACCAGAGAGTAATGGATACAGTTGATATATATATATGGTATATATGGACATGATCCACTATCCTCAACCACGACAATCGTGGAGATTGGTCAGGATTTTACAGTGTTCAAAATCACTAATAATTTGTAATTCAGCAAATCAAAGACAAGAATATATTTTAGTTAGCTTTTTACGATTTCTACGACGTTCCTGAATAATCAATTGACCACCTATACTGATAAACAATAATATTCAGAATAAAACTCTTATTTACAACATATTGAGCGGTCACGTTTCAGTGATAATCATAATATGTACGCAATCGATCACACAAATATAAAATCACTTAATCGTTTTTACTGATTTTCAGGTAGCAGTCATTAGTCTTGATGTTATTGCAGAAATATCGTTATTAATTGTGAGTTATATTC
Source organism: Schistosoma turkestanicum (assembly GCA_944470395.2). Lineage (NCBI taxonomy): Eukaryota > Metazoa > Platyhelminthes > Trematoda > Strigeidida > Schistosomatidae > Schistosoma > Schistosoma turkestanicum. Next base: position 320,921 of record OX103974.1, read on the forward strand.
GTCTTCATTTCATTTCGAACACACAGTTCTATCTCTCATATTAAAGAAAGTAAGAACAACTGGATCTTATCACTTAAGAGACATTGTAGAATGTTATTCTACGTAAGGGGATGTTGACAATATTTTATTCAGTCCAACTAAGTCATCCATACTGTGTCCATGTGTGACTTATGCGAAACTGCGTCTACTACATAATACACTTTCTCGTGTAAGTAATTTAAATCTGATCTGTTAGACATTTTGCAAATATTGCAGGTTGTAAACAATGCGGAATTATTTCACGCCATTCAGCTCAAATATTTGTTCTTTCTCTACAGAGAATGATTATTGTCCAGTACGAATAAGCTGTTTCTTCAGTGTTACTGACGTTTTCAACCTAACAGAAATTATAAGTGATATGGTTCACTGTGTGAAACTCACAACATTGTGAGTGATAGATGCTGAGAGGAAAGAACAATCATCTACTCTGTGATTGTGACGCGTATTTTTTTAGATTCGGTGATAATATAGACTCACCCAGATATCGATTCGGACTGGATTACTGATAAGTATTCTTTCAATATTCGATAAACGACAACTGGGATGTAAAAAGTGTGATCAGGCTTCACAGTAATTATATGGATTGCATTAGAGAAATGGTGAAATGAAAAACCAGTTCATTCATATATTTAATGCTCTCTCAATTACCTTCTTCATTTGTAATTTCCGTGCAACGGAAGACACTCAAGATGGTGAAATGTTGATGGATTTTGGGCACGACATTGTTGAATAATAGTTTAGAAACGCCAGTCCAATTAATTTATTGAACACTAGTAATCTAATTGTATTAGTTTCGTTATCCGGTTATGAATATGACAAATTACTTCATTTTTTTGTTGACAAAACTTCCGATATTGAAAATGATATTTGATACTCTCATTTAGTTATGCACAGATACTGTTTCTGTATGAAGTTCAAACTAATATGTCTGTTTCATATATTTCACAGATAACAATATTCGTAAGTCATCTGACAATTGGAAAATCACGAAATCGTTTCTTCTATCCAAATTACACCTTAGCATCAATATTTTTGTACACTGCGTTTTATCTGATATTCTATCAGTCAATATTACTTGGTTCGGAAACATTTTCACGTAACTGTACATTGGTATGTTTATATAGCGACTCATCAAACCTTTCCAAATTCTGTTCGTGGAACTGTACATTTTACTGGTTTAAATAAAATCATGATAGGGCAACGTCGATGGTTGTGTGTATTTATATTGTTTGCATGTTGAACTTTTAAAATCATACTGATCAGTATTTCTGATTCTACGTGTGATAAATTACAGATTTTTGTAAAATTACCATCAACACAATAATGTGCTTCAGGCTATAGTCAATATTACATGATGTGCAAGATGATTTCTTCCTCGATTTTCCAATTTTTGTGTGATGTCATGAAAATTAACAAACGTAATGTCATGTTATCATTGATGTCAAGTAGTGTTTATTTCATCAAATTAAAACGTATAGGGAAACGATTCTTTTTCAGCCTCATGATGCATGGTGTCCCTAATCAGCTGATGTATGTGTTATGCTATGTAGGTTATCGTTTTCCAATGCCATATCGATTTGCTTGATATAATCTTCAACTTGAGAATATGACACGGAAACCTTAAACATGGAACTACGAAAGCGACTTCCACTGTAATAGTTCAGTTGAGTCAAACAAGATTCAAGTGCATGTTTATTATGTGATTTATCGTTTAAATGACGTACTATTCAAATTGACTGAAGTGAGCGAGAACAGTGTTATTATTAAGTTTCTGTAATTAGGAAGGTTGTTTGGAAGCTGCTCAGTATTATCATTCATATGATTGGTAATGTTAAACTTCCTACATGATTGGTATAATGGTATGACATATGATATGTATGATAAGTACAGATTTCCAGAGAGAGACATAGTAAGAGATAGAGGGAAGGAGTAACAGGCAGAGAAGAAGTAGTGTCATATCAGATCAACCATATTTGAGGATAAATGGCGGAATCCTGTCTACTTCATGACTCTTGGATTGGATGAAAGCGTTGACAGTCTTACTGGTTACCAGATAAGAGAAAGTAAGAGAGTTTATTGTGTTACGTGTTCCAATCGGCTTGTAGATATCCATAGGTATTTCATTATTTAAGTTATTGTAAACATGAACGACGAAGAGTTAACTGACGTTATTTAGTAATTAGTGGCCGATAGCTGAATAAACCTTCCGTGCAGTTTGTAAGTGGTCTACGTCTGATTGACTGCAGACCTAAATATTAATCGGGAAATTCGTTTAAGTATTTAAAATGAATAAGTCGTGATTTCAAGACAGAAGTTACTAAATCTTCATCTTATCGCATGATTCGGTGGTTCTCTTCTCTTTATAGCCGGATCCAAGATTCCGATTGCTAGCCGAAATCCATGTCTACTAATGATGAATATTGAGGCTACATTTTGAGAAGTTAATCAGTATATATATCGATATAGGTTATGTGTGTGAATTAAACCAATCTTTCGGAATCAACAGTGATCGTACACAGATTGCTTTCTCGGATCCGTAGACGAGACAGAATGTAACACTTCACATACAATTTTTTTCTTTAATCATTGTTGAACATGTATGCGCATGTATGCTTGGGCATTTATTACAACCCACGCACATAGTCAGTTGACGATCTTTAAATATTAGTGTTGTGATGATATTTCGTCGTTTATTACTCATCAGTGGTGCGGTGCATATTTCCGCTGCAGTGTCTTCTAAAAATTGTTCACCAGTTATAGTGTCCTGGTCTTAATAAAATGACTACTTCATGGAGCTGTGCAAGTTGTCTCATCCATTACATGTACCCACCTAGCTTGTTTCCCTGTTTGAAATATATGAAACCAAAAATCCTTCTGCTCTTTATAGCTTGTTTGCTGTGTGTTTCGTGACACCAACAGATCTTAGGCGCTGCGCGTCTATGAGAGTTGCATCAGTCGAACAAGGGAATGTATAATGACGTTAGTCATGCTTGTTAATGTTGTCAAAATATTTTCAACAATGCGAATAAAATGATAAATTTGTAATGAAAACACAATGATAATATTTTGCAATGGCAACAATAGTCCACAGTAATAAATCAAATAGGGATGGAGACCAATTCCTATGGACAAGTAGGAAAGAGATTTGTGTTGTTACGTTGAGTCGCCCATTTTATGTCGACAGACATTCTTTTTCTTCTAAATTCGCATATTTCTGTTTAGACGACCGATTTGCTGTCACAATTTCATTATTATTTATAATATTTATTGATTGATACAAATATCGGATTCATTACAAATGTATATAGTTGATATCGCCTTCGAGTCCTAGGTGCAGATCTACTCTGTTTGGTGGACCAGTCACTGTTCAGAATTAAATATCGATGTTTAGGCTTTCGAAAATCAAAGTCAGCCATATTTGTTTCTCAACCCGGAATAGGAATGATGGATTATTATGGTTAGGCAACAAAAAGAAGAAACCATGCATTTTCAAATAATGAGAAGAACGAGTAAATGGAGGGGGGATTGAGGCAATCATGATATTCTTCAGTTTTTTATCATCATTTATTTTGTTCCACGGCTTAGACATTATCGAGAGCTGAAACCTAGATGAGTGTTCACATTGCAGGGTCCACACAACTAAACATTCATCTACGCGCATAATCAACAACAGGCCCGGAAAACTTTGGGATAGGTAGTCTGATGGTCTCATGGTTTTGTCTAAACTATAATTGGCCTTTGAAAATATTTTGTGGAATCGATAGTGCAAAATTCATTCAATTGCTGACTTGTCGACATTGACCAGTTTGTTTTGTTGAAGAGCCTCAAAATCTCTTTCATAATCTTCTGTATAAAATCAGCAATAACCGGAAACCTATCATTCATTCGGCTTGCATTCATACATTACCATAAACATATTCAACGATCCTAGTTGGATATTAAGTCGCACCATCGCTAGATAAATTAAGAATTTCAAGCCTTTAAGAAAAATCGAGTTCTTGGATAATTGCCTACATATCGGGAGTATTCTGTTCTGATTAATCAAGATGGAGTCGAATGTTTTCTTTTTACTTTACACCTTTCCTTTTGTATTCAATTAGCAATATAGATTTAGACTTAGGTTACTGGAAACAGATAAAGATTCAATAATTCCTTTACCAGAAAAATTGTATATATAGTTTAAGCACTTTCAGCCAGCTCTTATTAGGACTCGTGAACAATGAAGCTAGATTTTAAAGTTGAAAACAGTTTATCCTATGTTTGATGATAAGTTTAGTAGACCGATTTACACTCTCCCATCGAAAGATAATAGTTGTGTCTGCTGAGCAGAATAATCTATACATCAGCAATATTTTATTCTATTCTATTCTATAAATTCAGAAGTCTTTCTTTCGGTAGTGTGATATTACCACTGATATAAGGCTTACGTAGACAACTGCTTGGATTCTTGTTGAAATAATTGAAGCCACACCTTGTTGAAAATACTCTCTTGTTGATGCGAGAGTATCAGGCTTCTATTTGTTGACCACTGATTTGTTCCATTTATTAGTTTGACTGAAAATGTGTAATTTCAATGAGTACATTGCCCGAGTAGATTTGTGAAATACATCATTTCATGCTCCATCTGAAGGTGCTGATAAATATTTCTTCTGCAATCGCTGTTGAGATTCTGCTAAAGCACTTGGGCCAACATATCAATAATGCCACCCTTTAAAATATCACATGCGTATTATTAGAATAATTCGAAAACAATCGCTCACTGATAGATAATTAGCCTCGAATTCGCAAATGCGGTGAATATCGATTGCCACAGTTATTCACACAAACAAATAAATACACTTTCATCTGTTTCATAACAGCTTGGATCTGACCTGACTGTTGTAATTTGTGAACATTTTACAGACAATAACTTGTTTTAAAGCGATTAGTTTATCGAAAACGAATCAACAATAATAATAACGATTCGATCACAAATTTGTTGAAATGGTTGATTGCCTATTGCATTGTATATTTTAGTTTACTTAGCTGTCATTTAAGTGCATAGGTCATTGTTATATACCAAAGATTTTGTAAGAGGCAAACTTATTACGTACAGATTTTGTGTCAATGAGTAGGTGAGTATTTTCAGTAATAGTTAGGTATTTGTTATTGATCATTTCCTACAAAATGATTTCGTAGTAGTACGTTTTTTCTGGACAACGGAAATGAGGACGCAGAAGAGGAAGTTTCTAAACTGGCAGTGAGTCAGTTTACCATATACGGGAAAGCTTATGACAGTTTAGAGTGGTTTTTTATTTTACCACTATTATTATGACCATTATGTTGGATCAGATCACGAAGTGGTTCGTTCAGGCTAGTTCAAGATTCGTTTCAAGTAAAGGTCAGTGTCTGTCAAGGTTGATATCTGACAGCGGTTATCATTCTCCTGCTGATCGACTAGATTGTGAAAACTTCAACATCTAAGTAAATGAACGAGTAGAACCAGACGCTTCAAATGCAGTTGGACGATTTGGACCATGCAGATGTTCTGACTGCTCTATCTCATACGCAAAAACAAACGCAGGAAAGGACAACCAGTGCAGCAGCTTCTTCAGCAGTAAAAGGTTTCAGCATACACAACGTTAAAAGTTAGTTTTTCTGATAAACCTGACGTACATCAACCAGATAACACTAGACGGCGAAGAGTTATAGGATGAAGAAACCTTCACATATTTGGGCAGAATCAATAAACAGTAGGTGTATCTGATTTTTATTAGGAAAATACAAGTATTGGTTAACAGTTGACTACGCAAAATACTTCAGATTCGTTGGCCAAACATCGTCAGCATCAATCTACTGTGTGAGAAAAAGAATCAGATTCCAGTGGAGGAGGAAGTCAACGAGAAGCGATGGAACTGGATACCACTTAAATGCATGACAAGACAGACCCTGAAACGTTCATGCTTAAAAGAAGAGGAGAATGCTAAATATCACTTTTATACAGAGAAATATAGAAAGACATGAGAAGAATAGCCCATTTGGTGTTACAGGCGTGGATGGGTAAATAGTAGTTAATTACTACCTCATCATTTAAATTTATTCATGTCTGATGCAAAGCGTCTTACAGCCTTACAGCATTGAAAGATATAATCGTTTCCACAATCGAGTATAGAACAATAATCCTGTTCACATTTCCTAACATGTCATTTTATATTTCTGTAGGATTTTTCAACGGAACGTTAAAATATGTGTGCGATACCATTTATCGAACAGAGACATCTGATGTGGTTCCGACTTTTTCATAGGCGTACACTTCAAGATGTACATGATGCATTCTTGTCAACCGTCTAGGCATGATACCTAAACCTTGATCATTGTGATTTTCAAGTGCACGTGGTTTGATAATAAACTCGCTGTTGTTCTGTTTTTCAATGCTCTTATTATTTAATATGCATCAGCATTTTTCCAGTACACATCATCCATAGGTCTATTGTCTCAGGCAGAATAATCCAATACACGTGAGGCAGGTTGTACATCACATGACCGACTGACTCATCGTAGGAATAAAACATGAATGTGACAATGCACTCACTCACTCTGAAGTGATTGTTCATAAACTTCTATGCTGCGAGTATTTGCTGTCCACAAAAGATCACTTTCATTGTTCCTGTGAATGTGTTAATTCCGAAATGCATCAGAGACCATTCAGTGTGAAATTAGGACTGAGTTCACCGAACAAACGACTGCATCTATTTAACAAATGTGTAGTAAAAGTAGGACCAGTGTATTATGTTTAACGCTGGAGAGGGAGATATGACATAATTTGAAAACAAAAATGTACCACAAATTATATAAGGTAATGTTTCTTCAACTTCACATGTTATGTATATCATATAAAATAAAAAGTGGACATTGACCTTGACTTTCGAACGCTCAAATGACGACGATAAGACTACAACTAGTGATGCATGAACTAGTATATCAGGCGATGATTTGGACAATCCTGGGATCGAAGCACTGTGAAGTGAGTTAATTGACTGATCCTAAATCACAATCATCGACTGTAAGTATAACTACAAAATACCAGTTGGAGCGTGATATACTCCTTTGCACATTGCTGACGTATGATGTTAGTGAGTATATTGTGGAGTACTTTATGGTTGTGGAACACTAATTAAATGATATGCATTTAATGCGTAATAATTAATTATTGATATTCAGTATTTAAATTCTGACGTAACACGAAAGTGTGATCGAAATCTCCGGGAGTAAAGTGTTGAGGTCATATAAAACTTCACATGTATATATGACTGGGGCAAAGATGACGGAGGAAAGATTGCAACCTCGCATTATACTGATCATTACTTCGAACGCGTCTGTGAGCTGTTCTGCATGTACGATCTTGAAGTTAAGTTCATTAGAATAAATCTTCATGATGTTTAGTATTTTCTCAAGCACTGTATAGTATGCAACAAGCCTCAGAAATGTATTTCTCCACAGGTTTTTTATTTTTATTCTCCCAATTTGATTTTTAGATAAGAATCATTTTCATCTACAATGCAATGTTTATTTGTTGTCGGATGACATGCTTATTATTTACTCTGTGAGCCCCGATGAAGCATTAGTCTTCGACCAGTATCAATCAACACCCTCTGTCCTGTGCTTCCTTTTTCAGTTCTGTCCAGATGATGTTCAATCCTCTAAAGTCTGTGTTCATTTTTTGAGGTGTAGTTTTCTTGGCCAAAACGTGTTCCTATGACTACGCGGGCTACAGTGGAGGGCAAATAACAACACGCATTCGAGAGATCTTCGCAATTTGATCCACTTCCTGTACTAATTTCTTAGTCGGTTAGAATCTGCTTGGTTTTTTACCATAGTAGGTTATTGCTGACTTTGTCTGTCCACTGGTACTGAGTTTTTGTGCGTAGAAAACTGTAAATAAATAGAGCCGTCTTTACATTTTTTAGTGGTGACTTCGGTGTGTTGATTGTTGTTTCGACTTGCAGGTGTTTTTCCAGTTGTGTACTCAAAATTTTGAAATCACATTTCGACAGAATACGTCATACGTCAAATAATAATTCCTAAAGATGAGCAATATTCTCCAAGTGAAGCTGATGTCTCATATATTCAAAGACTTCCAGATGTTAATTTGTTGAAAGTTGTACTACGATAATACTTTGGCGTCTATGTTCAAATTATTATCACTATTGCATTTAATATCTGATCGGCCTACTGTATAAGGATTAGATCACCGAAAACTATATGTGCGATTCTGAACTGAATTAAACATTAGGCATAGTTGTAAGACACTGTTTCACTTCATGCAATTATAAGGCGTTACTCCTATTCGGTCTGTAGTAGTATTCAAAAATGAGAATATAAATTTCATATTCAGTAGTCAGTTGACTGTTTTGTATGTTTACTTTCAAAGCATCAGCACATTGTTTTCGTTATCACACGTCAAATTCATATCGTATCGCAGTGCTAGATCAATCCATTGATGTGACTTTATGATTTTTACTTACTTCTAACAAATATCGTCACTTTCGGAACAAATAAACTAACATTCAGTCTTAATCGCTCGCCATTGTATTGAGCAAAATTTGTAGGATCAGACAGAATAATCGATCAACTGAGAAAACACCATTCCCCAGTGAAGAAATCGTACGTCGATTTACAGATTTCATCTGCAAAACATGAATGTCTTACTGTTTTCTTCCCTGTGTTTATCAGTCATTAACTTACTTTAATTGCACTGGATCCGATACTCTTCTTTTCGGTACGTTCTGAGCAACTCTTTGGTCCATACTAATTATCAGTCATATTTAGAGTAGTATGCACCACTTTCTATGACAAAATGATACATCTTCATAAGAGCAGATTTACTTGCGAGAATTAAAAACCCTAATATAGCATTTCATTCACGTGGATTCAGATTTATCATTAGGAACAGTATCATTATCTTCCAGTTTGTTTGGTACTGTGGCAACTTTTGGCTAGGAAGAACATTTCACAAGATGTCATTCCTTGTTTGGCACTGGCACAAATCCATGAAGTCACTGACAAGTGGAATTTGTCATGTAGAAAGTTACTCATAATCTCGAGATTTTAAAGTTTTTGATTAAGTAACAAAGTGTAGTAGCGGTATGGCTGTAATTATCAATTTATTGAATATTGACTGCACTAAATATCTGCACAAACAAGTAAATGCACTTTAATCTATTTAAAAATGGCTTAATGCCTAATGTAGGAATTTGTGAATATTTGTTTCAGAGTGTTGTTTATTCTGTAAAAAATAGATATAAATGATTGGTGTCTATTCAAGAGTATCTAGCACACCGCCTAACTGAAATTTTTATTTGTGTATTATGTCTTATAAAGGTGCATAGGTCATTTTTATATAAATGCGTTTTGGAGAGAAGATGAGTTATGATAAGAGTAATTGAGTGAGTTTATTCAAGAAAAGTTATTATTCGCTCTTTTCTTTATTCATATCAAATGATTTTTGAGTGTTATGATAATTGTGGACGACGACAATTAATATGTAGAAAAGACAGGATGCACCTGGCAGTGAGACAGTTAATCATTTTTCGTTAAGACAGAATAGTGTTGGCCCATAATTCCACTTTTTTCACTAATACTATTACTTTGAACCAAGCTGCAAAATAATGCACGGAAGAGAGCTCACAAACTCGTTTCAATTAAAGATCACTGCACGGCAAAGTTTCTCTGTTTCACCCGTCCTCTCTGAACTGGTGATCGACTGTATTTTGAAAACGCCATGTGTGTAAGCACGTGAAACAATAGAAAACCTGAATGGAGCTGGAAGCCTTCGAACTTTGTAGAATATTCAGTTGTTCTATCCTACACGCGACAAGGAATGCAGTCGCCTCAGCAGCTTCAGAACCCAGTGTTTAAACAAATAAGCAAGATTCTTCCATACAACGCAACAAGCACGAACCAAGTCGCTCAATATGGAATTATTTGTAAGATGGAGACACGTTCACATATAAAGGAAGCATCATTGGTGAGCAAAGTGGATCTGTTGAAAATGTTTAGGTGCCGATTGGCAAACCAAGCACTGCGTCTCCCGAAAATGAACAGTATCTGTTATTCATAGGAAATACCAATCAACACGAAAGTCACAATTTTCAATACAAGTTTCAAAACAGTTACACAGTGTCGATGGTAAACATAGATAGGTACGAAAGACTTCATCCGGAGCGAAATTTACTTATTAAGAGCTGTTATTACGAAATAACTCGATCTTCTATCCAGACACCATCACTGTCAACTTATTGCGCCTGAGGCCAAAGTAGAATCCAATTGAAGAAACGCTGTAGGTGATGGATAGAGCACGCACTCAAGAAATCAATCAACTGCGTCATGAAACAAGCCTTGAGATCTCCAAGTTCGAGAAAGATCGAAAAACCTATGATGTGTAGAATTGGAGATGCATATGAGCAGAAATGATGGGTATTCATCAGAACTAGAAAAGCTGTTCCAGGAAAGAGCAGATTGTAGCACGCTCTTTGACAGACATTGCTGTTTTACGAGTAACAAGCACGAGTAAGTAAGATAATATCGTTACTTATAATAATGATGTGGTTATTAGGCTCAAGTTGTGTAAAATAGATACAGACATCAATTCTCGATACTGAGAATCATTTATGGATGTTGACTATGCTATACTCTGAAAACATAAGTTATTCATTTGTGCGGGAAAATATCTCACAGTTTTGTAAAATATGATTGTTTTACCAATCAAAGAGAGAAAAATATTCCTATCCAGATTTCTCAAAACGTTAAATTACTTTTTTCAACCTGAAGACTGATATAAATTTGTAATATCTTTGTTTATGATAGGGCAATTCTGATAGTTATGTCTGCTGTTGCTCCGGATACTCCGTGGACGTACACTTCAAGATGTACAATGAATGAGTTACCGAAACCTGATCGTCTACTGGTGATGTCATCATACACGAGAAAAGTACTCTGTCGTTTTGATTAACATTTGTTCATGATTTCAGGTCCTCAAACTCACCACAATACAAATAATCAACACATCGATCATTGTAATCATCTTATCTCTAATGTAAAACTCTCAGTTGTTAATTATGGAATTCTTTCAGAACTCCGAAATATATATCTCTTGAAGATATACAGTTAATTACTGCTGGTTTATCTTCGTAAGTTTTCTGACATTCTTTTCATATCACCTATTATCTGTTTAATTATTGAATAGAATAAGAATTTCACTGAAATTAATAAAACCAGTGTTTGATTAACATATCATATTTAGAATGTACTGTTCCATATGGTTTAACATAGTCATGAGTTTGTGGTGGCCAGTTTCAACTTGTTCTTAAACTTCATGATTAGCTCGTCTAGGAAATCGTCACCGAATAGCACCTGTTGGTTATAAATCGGAAGGCATTTACGATGTGTCGGTTTTGTTCATTTTTAGCACGCCACAAAATGGATCAGCGGACCACAAGCAGACTGGGCAGACACACTAGCAGGCAAATGTTCAAATGGATGGAGCAAGTAGAAAAAGGATAGTGAACCGACTCCGAGAAAAAAAGCATGCCTTAGAATTTATACTCGGACAAAATTAAGAAAGACATGTAGTAAGTGAGTGAGCATGCACATACAAGAATGAAAGCGACGAATGAACGATAAGGTCAAAAGACATGTGCGACAAGTAATGTGAGCTGGACATTGAATGACTCAATACAAAGCCCCCTTGTAGAAAATTGAACATAAATTTAAAATGTCAGTTTTCGAAAATAACACTGAATAGGCAAGCGTTTGTTAGCGTAAAAAATCGGTTTTAAATAGAGTACATTACGAGCAAGTGTACATTACGAAAGTGTAATATTAATACTGCAAAATATTTATGATCGTTCAGGCGTTAACAATTAAGAAGGAATCCGACAAACGTATAAACATTACAGCCAGGCTCATCGAAAAATCAAGCGGCTACAGAAAGGTGAAGAAATTGCGATCGAAATTATTCTGAAAAATTCGGTAACAACGCAACGTAGAAATGCAATGCATGAACATTAGATGCATATGAAGAACATAAATTACTACCATTGAGCGTAAGACTCCAAACGTATGCCTGTGATAGCTTTGCGAACCGATGCCTGCGTTGAGATGGTAGAAAGCATGCGAGTATCATTGTGCAGGAGTTCCGCTCAACTGCTTACACTGCTGCTTGTATGCATGTGTATGCGATCATACTTCCAATTAACTTAGCAGGCTGCAAGAGTTTCGAGGTACGAATAACTGATAAGTACATGGAAGATATCTGGAACGCGATAACCGTGTAGCCACGGAAATGATAATGGGTGATAACTGTCATCAAGGCATTGTTTTTATAAGAGATTCGAAACATAATAATGAGATACGGCCAAAAAATGTGACCACAATCATTGTGACGATTAAGAGACGAAAGTTGAATGTATCGGTTGAATATGTCAACACAGCATTATTCTCAACTTGTTCTTCAGAAGCACATTCAAATTTAATCAAATCATTTATGTTTCATTGTAAAAACTAAGCGTTGTTGATTTGTGTTCTATTTTGTAGATTAATCGCATTAGTAGTAGCGGTTGTGATCGCGTTTGTAAAGAAGTATAGTGAAAAATATTCTGTGAACGTCGATCTGGTGATAATTTATGTAAGAATCACTGACAAATGTGGATGAATCGAGAATGTTTGACTGTTTGTATGGGAGAAGAGTTACTACACGATTGATAAGAACTGTTTATCAGAAACGGAATGTATTTGTGAACCTGAATTTTTGATCAATTTTCGAACTGAAATACATCGAAGTACTCCTTGTATATTTAAAGCGGAATTTTCAGAATCAGTGTTCATTCAGATGCACGTTGTACATTAATCGGCAATTGATATCAGCTGGACTTGATTTGTGAAGAAAATAGTTGGTTCACGACAGATTAACAAGACCCCGTTAACAGAACATCATGAAAGAGAGTCAGATGAAAGATTGCTAAAATTTTTGATCAAAATATTTATCTTCATATAAGTCTGAAACATTAATCTCATGAAACATTTACTATACTTGAAAATTTTCTCTCTTAGGTTTCAGCAACAATACTTCTCTGATACATATCCGTTTGTTTGATCTGTATACATTACTCTCGCTTTTCTGGTAGCCGAGCTGTACATCTGTCAGTCGAATTGTTTTCACGAGGAGGGGTAAACTTATTTAAGCGGGTGATTGATTTCAGCATGGATAAGAAAGCAAATATTTTGAGGTTCCGTTGAGATGGGAAAAATTTGGTTAGTAGAAGCATTGTAAGGCATTTCTATACTTTCAATCGTTCGACTGATCAACATATTGATTTTCAACCAATTAGGAGAACTTGATGTAATTTCCCTAATTTATAATTCTTTATTTCGCTGGAGCGGAAGAAGCTGTAACGTGGCATCAAATGACAAACCATCTGTGTGTACAACAGCGGCTTGTCTCAAAGAGATTATTAACTTAGCTGCAAACTCTATTAACAACGATACCATAAAAATAATGTTTTGTTTATCATGTTATCTCGTAGCTCAGATTGATTTTCATTGATATCTCATTTCAAAATTCTACTGTCTTTACTAATATGTTGAGGAAGAATTTAATTTCTTTTATTTGATAATGAAGTGGATTCTTCTTTGTCGAGACAACGTTATATAAACTATAAAATTCATTCCATTTTTCAGTCCACATGCATGGCTATAGTACTTGGCGTTTCGAATACGATGTTAGGAGCTATTACTACTCTTGGTGTCTCAATAATCAGCTTGGTAATCTTCATATCGGCATTGCTCATTGGCGCAGCAATCAAGACAAGTTTAGTAGATCAATCAGTAACTATTCTGTTATCGGTTGATGTCGTATGGGCAGTAATTGAGACCGTTTCGATAGTACTCAACTCTTTAAAAATAATGGTATCGAAGTGCTGTAAATAACTTGCCTATTATGTCATTTCGTTGTTTATTATGTAGTACTCTTATATTTTACATGTATAAAACACAAGCCATCATTTGTTTAAGCTTTAAGATCTCTGAATCCTAAATCGCATATTGATGTTTGGAATTGTAAAACTGCAAGCTTAACAATTCTGAATGCAAATTATTGAATGTAAGAAATGTTAGGTAAGAAGACCTTTTGAGTTTTCGACTTCATTCAGACATTCTGAGATAATCGCCTATTGGTATGATTGTTGTCAAGTTTTTTGGATTCGATTGTCTGAGGTTAATCTTGGAAGATTTCTGACGTTGGTATATGTGGGTACGATCAACCATTCAGAAGACACAATGAACATATGTGTGATTCAAGATTTCAGTAGCACCTCAGCTCAATGTATTCATAGTGCTTTCGGCAAACACAGCAAATAAGTATATATATTAGATAGTCTTTTACTATTTCGATCATTTTCCTGAATACCAAATTGGCAACCTGTATTGACAATAAATATCAATCAACATTAATTGATCACCACAAAATTCTTATTCACATCTTTCCGCGAAGTCATGTTTCAGTATTGTTCAAACCGTATACATATTCGATTTCACAAGTATACATTCACCAAATCGCTTTCATTGATTTTCAGCGAGCAGTGATTGGTCTTGACATTGTAGCGGAAATATTGTTATTTATTGTGAGTTATAATCGTGTACATTTTCTTTCATATACATAGATTTGATGCGAAGGACATAAATTTATTTTCTATTTTCTTTGGTTTGGTTCAGGTGCTTAACAGTTCAAGCTGTCAGTAATCCTCAGAACATCATTTTCTATATTCCAGCAATTTTTCTACAAGCACCCAGTTCCATTTCCTGCTCACTGTCTCTGTAAACTGAAAAGTTTTGTAAAGATAGGCGCGTAGGCATGTAACAATTCATTCACAGAACTTCGTTTGAGTGCAAAATATCACATTTAAAGGTAATGACTGAAAAGCCAAGATAACGGCCTCCGCGGTTTGTTAAAAACACTGTTTTTGCGCGTGAAACTTGATTTCAGTCTTCAAAAAGTACTATATATGAAAACCTCTTCATTGGATCATAAGCTTTGATTCAACCCATTCTTCGAAAAAAATTATTTATTGAGTGTTCATTTAGTCAATGAACAAGATTCTAGCCAGCTGCGTTTGACTCGTTGTATTCTTTCCTTAATTTCAATGTTTATTCGTTATGTTATCACTTGACCCTTGACTTCTGTTATAATCCTATCAGTATTCTACTGCATAATTTATGCGTCGACAGTTTCTGTTCAAGAATTTCGAACCTCTTGTTTATACTATACTGATTTATGATTACTTCAACTACTGCTTTAATGCAAATTATTCTTATTCAATACGTAATTCTGTATTCGAAACTTGCAAGTTGTGAGCATCTGGAGAGAACCGAACGACAGACAATGAATTCACCCAGCTCAGTATATTTCAATGCTCTCTGTATTTTATTGACTTACACTGCATTACTATCAATCATAAAATAAGCTGTCCCTTCAGTAGAATTCATCTTATTTTGTGGCAAAGTGCTCAACATCATTTTAATAGAATGCACTGTGCTGCATGTGTGCAAGCCAGAACATTGCGAGTAATAGTTTGTGAGAATGTGATTCGTTTCTAAATGCAGTGGTGATATAGACTCATCCACGAAATATTTTGTTAAGGGTTACCTAGTGACTTTCGTTGCCAATAACTTCAAAGTTTCTTTCAAACGAATTCACAGGAATGTCACTAGTTATTTTATTTTGTTCTATGAATGTCCGTTATTGAATATGATATTTGATAGACTTGTTTATACAGAGTTATTTTGTATATGAGGTTCAAACTAATGCGTGCGTTTCATTTATTTCACAGATAACAATATTTGTGAGTCATATAACAGTTGGTAAATTACGATATATTCTCTTCTATCCAATTTATGCGTTGGCATCAATATTTTTGTACTCCATGTTTTGTTTGATATTATATCAGACAATATTGCTGGGTTCGGGATTATTTTCACGTGACTGTTCATGGAAATGTACATGGAACTGTTCATTTAACTGTTCATGGATCTGTTCATGGAACTGTTCAAGTAGACTAGATTCTTTGGAATTATGATATTGCTCCGTCGATGGCTGCGATATTTTGTTCCCTTTCTATATTCATCTTGAAATTCGAAATCGCACTGATCAGTACTTCTGCTTTGATTGGTGAATAAATACCAATCTGTGAAAAATGACATACATATGTATACATATGTGTGCTTCTGGCTGTGTTGACTAAAACTTGATGTACATGATGGTTTCTTCCTTGATTTCACATTTGTGGTTAATCTAATGAAAAGAAATATACATTATGTCATGTTATTATTTATGTCAAGTATTGAATAGTAAATCAAAGTTAGTTCTATAAGGCAACGATTACCTGTCATCATCATGACCTAAGATGACTGTTATCTATTAATGATTGTCACTAAGAGAGATATTGTAAGGATGACCGACAAAATGTTAGGTAAAGTCATTTACTAAATATTGGTCGATAGTGGAGTACATAATTTGTGCTATTCGTGGGTCGTCTACTGCGGATGAATTGTAGCGTTGTAGATTCCATATGTTAACCAATATTCATCTCAGCTAATGATCGATGTAGACGCTAAATTTTGAGACGTTTTTCAGGATATATGCCGATCTGGGTTTGGTTTGTTAGTTTCACTAATCTTTTGGATACATTAGTGATTGCACACAGATTGGTTTTCAATTTTTTAGACAAGACAAACTGTAGCATTCCATCCATATTTCGCTTTTTCATGATTGTTCGACATGAATGCCTATGTATGCTTGTGCACCGT
>OX103974.1:338297-357845 GCA_944470395.2 Schistosoma turkestanicum
TTCTCATGTATTTCTCTATTTCTCGGAGTAGTGTGTTTCTTGGCCTTCCTCTTTTCCTTTTACCGTAAGGGTTCCAAGTGAGGGCTTGTCTTGTCAGGCAGTTCGGTGATTTCCGTAGTGTTTGTCCTATCCACTTCCACCGCTTCTTCCTGATTTCCTCCTCCATTGGAATCTGGTTTGTTCTCTCTCAAAGTAAGTTGTTGCTAATCGTGTCTGGTCAACGAATCCACAGTCCACTTCATGGATTTTGTGCCATGTTTTGGCTTGGCCGCCGCCTAACTTTCTTCCAACCTATTTATTCCTTACATCACAAAATATCACTCATCGAGGCAGTCGATGGTTAGCGGTATACACACAACACATGTCCCCAACCACCTCCCACTGATGCAGTTTCACTACTACATCTACAAATGATGTCAGTCAGTCAGTCTGTCAGTTGCAACGTATAACTTCGTACGTATGTACATAAGCACATCAGTTCATGTTGCCATACCACCAAATTAGCACACAGACGCAAATGTCAAATCAAATCCCATAGTGATAAAGATAGTAGAGGTATTATTGGTAATGAAGGAGATATTATTCAAGAAGTATAATTCAGTGAAATAAGGTTAGAAAGACAAAAGTAGGGGTGCTGACGATTCCAGAAGATTAGGATTTGAGAGAACACAAAGAATGGATGCACTTGCGCCATTGCAAACGATGTTGAGCCATGTCGTTCAAGGTCTCTAACCATCGACTGCTATCATCTCGTGGACCCCAACCACATAGCTTACATTTACCAACATCACTCAGTCCACTACTTATCAATGACTTCATGGATTTCTGCCATGTTTTACTCTGGCCTCTACAAATGATGAATATGAGATTTAATCAAAAGTAATAAAACATTAAAACTTAACTAAAACACATGAATAATAATCGAAAGAAAAGGGGAAGAAAAAACACACACACAGAGAGACAGATTATTAGATGAATATGTTTCTTTCTGACAGGACAATTTATGAATTCGTCGTCATATCATTTCATTATGTTAACTTTGTCCTCAAAAAACAAACAAATCCCAATGTAAAATGAAAAAAAAATAAATATTCTCAATAAACCGAAAAAACGCAAAAAAAAATAACGGGTTTTCCCTAGTTTTTTGTTTTAAATGAAAAATTAGGTCATTTCAATGATGAGTGAGTAAACAGATAACTATTCTATTTGAAATAAAAAGAAACTATAAAGAGGTTAACACATGAATCGTGCTTATTTGATCAATGAAATGAAAAAGGATAATACACGAATAAAGAAGTTTTGGAAAGTTGGAATGAATGGATGTAATAATTGCAATGTCATGGACTATGAATTTTAATGTCTGATGAGTCCTCCTATACCAGGACGAAACGGCCGTTGGATGCCGGCCCAGTGGTCTAACGGTCAGAGCGTTCACGCACAATACCGAAGGTCTTGGGTTTTAATCCTGCAAGGTGCAGGAGTCGTGGATGCGCACTGCTGACGAGTCCTATACCAGGACGAAACGTCCGTCTTTCAATGCTTCCAGATTTATAATACGGGTGGTCTAACAACAATGATTGATTGATGATTTTAAATGTGTGTAAAAAAAACACAAACCTCCAAAAACCTCTGCTTGAATATATCGTAACATGTGCTTACTAGTGACACTAGATCTTCGTGAGGAAATTCTCCGAGTTCTAGGGTGAGAAGACGTGACCAATGGAGTTCAGCAACCCTGTCGGGTGTAGGCAATAACTACCAAAGGCTAATGGGTGAGGTCGCACAAAATCCATAGATCAATCAGAGTTAGGCATTAACACCGTTGAATGACGACCCGGTGGTCGAGAGGTCAGGCGTTCGTGCACAACACCGAAGGTCCTGGGTTCGAATCCTGCGAGGTGCAGTAGTCGTGGATACGCATTACCGCTGATGAATCCAATACCAGGACAAAACGGCCATCTTTCAGTGCTTCCAGGTTTCTAATGCGGGTGGTCTTACAACAATGATTGATTGATGATTTCAAATGTGTAAAATTTTAATGTCGTTTTTAGAATAATCCTTTTCAGCTCTTAATAAAGAGGATTTATGTATAATGAATTATAGTGAAGATTTATTGTGATCAGACAGTGGTAGCAAGAGAACAAACTAGATTCCGACTGGGGAAGAAGTGTTAGAGAAGGTGGATAGGATATAAATTGAAGAAATCATGTAACAGCGTCAGGACTGTTCACTCTTTCCATTCTTGTTTAACTTTGTCGTAGACATCCTCTTAGAGTTAACATTAAGCTCGTCAGATTTTTTAGAGGTGGATCTTCTACCGAAAGACATGCTTGTTGACCTACAATATGCCGATGACATAGTTCTATTCGGTGAAGATGGTGACAAAATGACGATTCTTCTATCCACCTCAAGCAACAATGTAAGCTTGCTCGGGATGAGATTCACCCCGTCGAAATGCAAAATGTTGCTTCAAAATTGGGTTGCGTCGGCACCTGAACTAGTGATAGAGGGAGTGAAGTAGTCGAATGTGTAGACCGCTTCACTTATCTGGGGAGTCTCATCAATGCTCATGGGCTGGTTTTGTGAAGAAATCTCAGTACCGATACAGAAGGCTCGCATGGCTTTTGCTAAGTTGCGTCACTTATGGCGAAGGCGAGATATACGTTTGCTAACCAAAGGACGAGTGTACTGTCCAGTAGTTCGCTCCGTCCTACTATATGGCTGTGAAACATGGTCAGTCTGAGTAGAAGATGTTCGTAGGTTGCTAGTATTCGATCACAGATGTCTTCGAAGCACTGCACGTGTATCCTAGGACAACCGAGTAAACAATACTGTCGTCAGGAAAGGAGTACTATATAGGGATAGCGAACCAACAGATGAAGTAATGAAACTTCATCAGGTGATGTAGTTAGGACATGTGCTACAAATATCCAACCACTGACTACCTCGACGAGCCTTGTTTTGTGGTGTAGGAGTAGGTTGGAAGAAAGCTAGAGTTGGCCGAAACAAAACATGGCAGAAATGCATGAAGTCATTGACAAGTAGTGGACTGAGTCATGTCGGTAGGTGTCGACTACCTGGTTGGGGTCCGCGAGATGTTAGTAATCGATGGTTAGAGACCCTGAATGACATGACTGAAAATCGTTTGCAATAGCGCGCAGGTGCATTCATTCTTTGTGTTCTCTAAAATTATAATCCTCTGAATCCCTCATCATCTATATCTTATTCTTTTTAAGTTTACTTCTTTTCGGTTATGGAAACAGAAATGTTAATGGCATATAGATTGGATGAAAAAGCATGATTGTGTTGTCGCCCGTTGATTGGCTCTTTCGTGTCCAACTGAGGGAACATTCTAGAATCTTCGCATGTAACAAAAACTCTAAATATACTACTAACATCTTTTTCATTTGAACTTCTCTATCTTCCATTCTCTAACCTTGTTATTGGAATATAATCTCTATTTCCTGTTCAACTGTGTGCTAATTTGGAGGGAGCAGAGTTTCAAGTGAATTGATGTTTGAGAATACTAAACATTAGTAAAATAGCTGAGTTGTAATGTAATGGAGACAAGAAAACAGAAAAATAGGAAGAAACAGTACTTACTTATCAATAAGAAATTTTCTCAATTGTTCCATAATCTCTGCAGCTTGACGATGATAATCAGCTTGAGCTGTAGCAAACTCTAACAATGATTGCATATGATCAGTCTGAAAGACACGAGAAACAAATAACAACACAAGAGAATGATAACACTGTAATGGAGTGATTTTTTTTAAAAAAAAATCTAGGTTTCGACGTAGAACGTGGTATGTGGTGAGTACATTATATAGTGTTCAAGTTCTCACAGCACCAAATTAGCACAGAGAGAAAGATATAATTGTTAGTTCGATATCTATAGGCAGTAAGTAGTAAAGGTAATTGATAAGATTAGGGATTGACGATCAGTCAGTCAGTTGCAACGTAGAACTACGTACCGTATGTACATAAGTTCATGTTGCCATACCACCAAATTAGCACACAGACGCAAATGTCAAATCAAATCCAATAATGATAAAGATAGTAGAGGTATTAATAGTAATGAAGAAGACTAAGGTTTGAAGATATTATTCAAGAAGTATAATTAAGTGAAATAAGGTTAGAAAGACAAAGGTGTAGAGGTGCTGACGATTCCAGCAGATTAGGATTTGAGAGAGCTCAGAGAATGGATGCACTTGCGGCATTGCATTGAGCCATGTCGTTGTTCAAGGTCTGTAACCATTGGTGACTTTCGTCTCGCGGACCCCAATCAGGTAGTCTATATCTACCAATATGACTCAGTCCACTTGCCAATGACTTCATGGATTTCTGCCATGTTTTGGTCTGGCCGCGCCTAAATTTCTTCCAACTTACTCCTACACCACAAAACATAGCTCGTCGAGGCAGTCGGTGGTTAGCCATTCATAACACATTTTCCAACCACCTCAACTGATGATGTGTCATTACTTCATCTGTTGATCTGCCATCCTTACCTAGTACTCGTTTCCTAACCATAGCATTGCTTACTCGGTTGTCCCACGGTATATGAGTAATGCTTCTAAGACATCTATGATCGAATACTAGTAACCTAAGAACATCTTCTACTCTTAACGGCCATGTTTCACAGCCATATAAGAGAACGGAACGAACTGCTGCGCAGTACACCCGTCCTTTGGTAAGCGAACGGATATCTCACCTACTCCATAAGTGACGCATGTTGGCAAACGCCAATCGAGCTTTCTGTATCCGCGCTGAGATTTCGTCAGTCACCAGGCCATCAGCACTGATGAGGGATTGACGATATGATTCAAGAAGTTTATTTCAGCGAAATAAACTTAAAAAATAGAAAGATAAAGGTGATGAGCAATTCAAGTGATTAGAATTTAGGCGAACACAAAGAATGGAGGCATCTGCGCCATTGAAAACGATTTTGGAGTTATGTCATTCAAGATCGCTAACCATCGGTTACCATTGTCTCACGGAACATGACTTGATCCACTACTTGTCAGTGACTTCATGGCTTCCAGCCATATTTTGGTTCATAGAGATAGTCACTGGCTGGTTATGCAAAACACATGTCTCAACTAACTCAACTGATAAAGTTTCATTATTTCATCTATTGATCTGTCATCCTTACTTAGTACTCGTTTCCTAACAACAGAATTGCTTACTGGATGATCCAAGGAGATACAAGCAATACTTCTAGTTAGTCAATGATAATCAACATTGAAACTGGGAACTTAATATATAGACAGCATTTTAAGCCTTCATATCCCATTGGAAAGAGAGAAAGATGGTGAAGATTCATGATAAAGTAGTGATAGTAGTAGCAATGTATACTCGTATCAAATGATAGTTGGGAAAAAAATTAAACATTAGCCGATAGTAGAAAAAATTTCTAGCTCAGTTGAATGATTATGATTTCAGAAGAAACAATTATTTCGACCGTAGCTGCTAACTTGACTGTGACGGTCGGGAGGGCTTGCGTATCATGATGACCCAGCTGAGCTATATTTGCTGGAACATATGTTTCTGTAGGTTCTACCATTCCAGGTATGTCGATTGGAGAACAGTGAGACCAAAAGCAGCGACTCAAGGTCTGAGGGCGAAGTCGTACTGCTGACTATGATGGAGGGATGCGCCAGCAGTAAGGTGTTTCCCTCGGACAACCAGCATCTGCAGCGATGCTGCCTTCTCACAAGGAAGCAAGGAAGTGTTAGAAAAGGTCAACCCTAAAAATGTCACACCTCTCCTAACTCACGGATTTCCGTCTCCGTCGGTAAGGGTGCCCACTAAGGACTTTAAAACGAGCGGAGCTAACACTCAATGACCTCTCATAAAAAGGGCGTGCGTGACCGGCCTGAAGCAGTTGTCCCTTGGGCTCTGCGGTCACGCACCCATGTCTCCAAGACCAACACTAATCTATCTTCGTTTTCAGGTCCCTCAAGAAACAACCTTCCACGGTGTGGGCATCCGGGAAGTGACAACCGCCCACATACCCGTACCAGTACACGAGACCAAACTGTTCGAAATCCAATCCTTCCTACACCACCTAGTACCTCTAAATTATTTCATCCGATATTTCATCCGATGAAAGGTAGAAATTAATCTTTTTTTAAATTAAGAAACTAACAGAGGATCACTTCTGTGAACAAGCGTCAGTGTCTTATCCCACAAAGACTCTAACTAACTATTTATCGGTCAGGTTAACACACACACATTGAACACATTCAAATAGTTTACATCTCACACAACAGTTCATCATTTCATGGACTATGAAGCTTGACCAGACGCTGACACCACTTTTTTCAACATATTTCTTACACATTAACTAATATTCTAGATTAAGATAGGTAATTATTGAGCGCAAATCTACTTGATACAACAACACATACAATGAAAGATATGAACAGTGGATGCAAAAAAAAAACAGTACACTAATGACCGGAAACAATTATCAATGAAATAATAATCAAAGATAATTTATCATTTAATTAACATTACGGAGTTGTTGTGAAGATTGTTGTTAAGTTACACATTTTATGAAACCATGAATCGATCAATGTTAGACGACCAACATTAGAAACCTGGAAGCACTGAATCAGGGCTGTTTCGTCCTGGTATGGGACTCATCAGAAGTGCGCATCCACGACTCCTGCACTCCACAGGATTCGAAACCGGGACTTCGGGTATCGTGCGCGAACGCCTAACCACTGGACTACTGAGCCGGTGTCTAACGGTGTTAATGTCTAACTTGATCACTTCACGGAGTTGCGCAACCTCATACACAATCTTCGGTAGTAGTTACTGTCTGCACCCGAACAGGTTGATGAACTTCACTGGTCACGTGTCTTCCCACTAGAACTCGGAGAAGATTCCTCACGAAGAAGCTAGTAGTGACTAGTGAGCACAGGTAATTTGCATTACGGGGTTGTGAAGATTGTTAAGTTACACATTTTTTGAAACCATACCAGGACGAAACGGCCGTCCAGTGCTTCCAGGTTTCTAATGGTGGTCTAACAACATTGATCGATTCATGGTTTCAAAAAATGTGTAATTTAATTAACAATTAAACAAAGATGACGGACTATTTTTTTCCTTCTTAACAATTCTGTGTATAAAATTCTAGTGAAAAATCGTGACTAATGGAGTTCAAACCTGTTTCGGTGTGAAGCAATGCTCATTGAAGACAGTGAATACGGTTGCACAACATCGTCATGGATTGATCAAAGTTATACATTAAACACCGTCACAAACCGGCTCAGTGATAGGAGAGAGTCTAGGCATTCACATGCAAGAACGAAGGTCCTGAGAGTGGTAGAAGTTGTGAATGCACACAGCTGACGAGTAGTCAGTCTCATACTAAGACTAAACAGCCTCCCAGTGCTTTCATGTTTCTAACAGTGTAAGTAGGTCAATAATCTCCACAACCTTATCATGCAACACTTAGATGAGATAAAAGGCGAGATTTCGAACACATATTCGTTCAAGAAGAAACAATTGCCTCAAAAATAAAAGATTTCACATGTTGAGCCCATATGTCTTGTGGTCCTAGATTTTCAACAAACTAATTAACTTTTTATCTGTTCGAGTAATAGTTCACTCATCTTTCGATCGTGTCTGTAATTCGCTTATTAACCTTGGTTATTTTTATTCTAGTACGTATGTCAGCACTGCTTACTTTGCTTATGAATCGATCAATATAAGACTACCATTAGATACCTGGTTCAGAGGTTAGGCGTTCGCGCGAAAGACCTAGAGTCCTGGGTTCGAATCCTGCGAGGTGCAGGAGTCGTGAATGTGCACTGCCACTGATGAGTTCCCATACTAGGATCAAACAGCTGTCTAGTGCTTCCATGTTTCTGATAGTAGTCTATAACATTGATTGATTCATGATTTCAATAAGGTGTAACTTAACAATCTTCACAACCGCATAATATAAACAGTTAGTCATTTTGTCAGTACAGTGATGAGTTGGCGCATTCGCCTTCTCCGTCTCAACTTCCCCCGCTTTTCATTATCATGTATGTCTCAGTGAAAAAATTTCCGAAAACGGGCATAGTATACAGAAATGGAATGGAAGATTTATTCTACGGTATATTTACTGGGTTGCATCGGCACCTGAACTAGTGATAAGGAGTGAAGCCGTTGAGCGTGTCGACCGCTTCACTTATCTGAGGAGTCTCATCAGTACCGATGGCCTGGTAACTGACGAAATCTCAGCACGGATACAGAAAGCTCGACTGGCTTTTGCCAAACTGCGTCACTTATGGAGTAGGTGAGATATCCGTTCGCTTACCAAAGGACGGGTGTACTGCGCAGTAGTTTGCTCCGTTCTACTATATGGCCGTGAAACATGGCCGTTAAGAGTAGAGGACATTCGTAGGTTATTAGTCTTCGATCATCGGTGTCTCCTAGGCATTGCTCGTATATCCTGGGACAACGGAGTAAGCAATGCTGTTATTAGGAAACGAGTACTAGGTAAGGATGGCAGATCAGTAGATGAAGTGCTGAAACTTCATCAGTTGAGTTGGTTGGAAAATGTGTTACAAATGGCTAACCACTGAGTGCCTAGACGAGCTATGTTTTGTGGTGTAGGAGTGGTTGGTTGGAAGAAAGTTAGGGGCGGCCAGACCAAAACATGGCAGAAATCCATGAAGTCACTGACAAGTGGACTACGTCATGTTGGTAGGTATATTTCATTGTTTGTAAAAAATATCACAGACAGTTCCGTACAGCATTTTGAAGTAGTCAGTCCTTCTACTTCTAAATTTAACTTAGCCGCAGATATATATATATATATATATATATATATATATATATATATATATATATATATATATATATTAGAATACAGAGATGCAATTGTCAATTCCAATCTCATAGTGGTAGAGATGGTAGTAGTAGAAGTATTAGCGGTAATGAAGAAGATTAGGATTCGAAGAAATTATTCAAGAAGCGTAATGCAGTGAAATTAATTTAAAGAGAGATAGACGTGATAAGGAATTCAGATCGGAATTCGAGAGAAGACAAACAATGTATTCACTTGCCCCAGTGCAAAACCATTTTGAGCCATGTTATTCAAGGTCTCAAACCATCGATTAGTATCGTCTCGCAGACTCCAATCAATCAGTCTACATCTACTCACATGGCTCAGTCCACTTGTCAGTGACTTCACTGACATAATAATTCAGTTTTATAGCTTCACGAATGGATAAGATAGTGTGTTATTGGTTCGCTCTTTGCCAGGCGGCTTAGGGACTAGCAGTAGTAGCAACCCAGGAGTATTCTACAAAAACTCAGCCTTATCTTATCAAACTTAACAGATGAGAACTAATGACACATTTCATGTGCTCCTCCTAATCATTTTAATTGTTAATCTCAAAGAGACAAGAAAAATTTGAACAGTGAAAAATAAATCAATTTTACACTTATATCAATTTACCCTCAACGGGTAAAGAGAGTTTAACAATGGTTATCAGGGCGACCAAATACTGCCAAAGTGTCAACACTATAACGTGAACAGTACAGTTCAATCCTATGGAGCTACTCTAGTGAAGGAGAACACAGGTGAGGGCAACCGAATTGTATTTAACGAAAATTACAGAGTTACTCAGTAAAATAGGAAAACCATATCGTAACCGTTAATTTGCAAATCTTCAATCCATCATCAATCCATTGTCTGACATTTCACTATTGATGCGTTTCATACAAATTGCATTGTGTTCTAACTCTTCCTCCTTTCTTGATCTTCCCCCATCTTCTGCTGCCAGACATTACGTTTACACTCGCGCCATATACTACTTATAAGTAGCGCGCACCACACTACCACCACCACAAAGGTACCTCACACCCTGGTGGACCGTTCACACCATTTATATACACTAGTACATAAACAGTGATTATTTCCGATCCATGATCGGAAATCAATCAATATGCACAGCATGAACAGGCCAATTTGACCCATCCCGCTTACATGACTGTCAAACTCATTATTATTAGCAATGGTGATATGTGCAATACAGCACCTGAGTGACAATAGCTGTCGGCAATGTTGCAAGGCAACTATCACCAGTATATCAATGAAATCGGCCAACCTGCTAACTAAATTTGTTTGAGGCTTAACAGCAATACTTGCTAAATTAATATCAGACCATCCATAATATTTAGCACAACGAACCTCTAGTCTCATGCGAAACCTTCAGCTCTATGTTTAGACATCGTATGACATAGGATAGTAAAAAGATACAGCCCAGCTTGATGCAAATGGGCTTGGGTCGATAGCGAATTTGAGAGCAATCCAACAATGGATGTACTTGCGCCATTGCATATGATTTTGAGCCACGTCGTTTAATGGCGCTAACTATCGTCTCATAGACTCTAACCAGGTAGTCTGTATCTACCAACAGGCAGACGGATAGGTGCAATTACACTTGATTATCGAGATTCCAGTCAGTTGCAACGTAGAACTTCGTACATACGAACACCATTTCAAGTTGACATACGTAAATTAGTTCAGAAAAATGAAACTGTCAGGCAAAATCCCAAAGTTGTAGAAGTAGTAGTAGTAGTAGTAGTAATCAGTGAGTGGAAATGGGAATGATTAGGGATATAAGATATGGCTTGAGAAAATATGAATCACAGAAATAAACTCTTTAAAAAAATAGGGATCCTGAAACTTAAAATTTTGAAGTATTACAAAAGAAATGGATACCATCACACTTATTCAAACGATTTTTAGCCAAAATTATTTTGAAAAAGTAATATAACCAATTAATAAATCATTTTCTCGTTTAACCCTTTCAGGTGCAAGCAGTAGGTGAGGTCACACGAAATCCCTAGATTGATCGGAGTTAGACATTAATACTTATGGATGCCAGTTAAGTGGTTCAGAGGTTTGGCATTCGCATCCAAGGACGAAGGTCCTGGGTTCGAATCCTGCCATGAATGCACACTGTCATTGACGAACATTCACATACTATAAAACGAAACCATAGTCTTTCAGTGCTTTGAAGTTTCGAATGGCTAGTCTCACATTGTGATTATTGCACGATTCAGTAGTATATAGGAAAATACGAGTTCAGTAGTATATAGGAAAATAATAAAAAAAATTTCTAATTATTTCTAAATTTTTTTCTTTCCCTAATTCAAATTTTACTTTAAAAAAATTTATCAAAATCAATTATGCCAGTGTTTATGTAATTTTGTTTTGTTTTTTACCTACTTAAAACAAATTGATCATAAAACATTTTATTATCAAAACTACATCTAATCTACAACATTCAGGAATTGTTGAAGAGTTGATTACTGAAGAATAAGAGCAAAACAGAGATTAATTAAAAAAAAGGGATTTATTTTCAAATTAAATAATGTTTTTTTTTCCGTTTTTTAGGAGTGGAACAATACATTGATCGATGATTGGAGTTTCATTCTTTGAATTGAATGTTTCCAGTTGTGAAACTTTCATTCACGGAGTTGCGCAAACTCATACACAATCTTCGGTAGTAGTTACTGTCTACACCCGAATAGGGTTGAACTTCGACTGGTCACGATGTCTTCCTACCACTAGAACACTCGGAGAAGATTCCTCACGAAGCTAGTCCTCACTAGTGAGCACAGGTAATTTGCATTACGGGGTTGTTGTGAAGGTTAAGTACGTGACCAGTGAAGTTCAACCTGTTCGGGTGTAGGCAGTGTCTACCGAAGACTAAGTATGCGGTTGCGCAACTTTGTGAATTTGATAAAGTTAGACGTTAACACCGTTAGATACCGGCTCAGTGGTCTAACGGTTAGGGCGTTCGCGCACAATACCGAAGGTCCTGGGTTCGAATCCTGCGGTGTGCAGGAGTCGTGGATGCGCACTGCTGAGGAGTCCCATACCAGGACGAAACGGCCGTCCAGTGCTTCCAGGTTTCTAATGTTGGTGGTCTAACATTGATCGATTCATGGTTTCAAAAATGTGTAACTTAACAATCTTCACAACCCCTGTAATGCAAACTTTCATTCATTGTTCTCTTTTAAACACAACATCTATAGTACAAGTTGCAGGTAGGAGTCAAAGTAATAACAACCTTATAAATGTCGGGCGTAAATTTATCAGAATTAGCTACTCTCCATTGTTTAATATTTCCAGTAGCCTTTTACCGACTTCATTGACTGGAGACAGATACAACGCAGAACTTCGTACACGAGTGCATCAGTTCAGGTTGCCATACCACACATCAACACAGAGACGCAATTGTCAGTTGAAATCCCAGAGTGATAGCGATAGTGGAAGTGTTAGCAGCAATGGAGAAGATTAGGGAGCGAAGATATGATCCGAGAGGTATAATTTAATGAGACAACCTTAGAAGGAGAAAGATAGCGATGATGAGGAATTCAGAAGGTTATATTAAAAAGCACACAGAGAGTGGATGCACCCGCGCCATTGCAAACGATTCTGAGCCATGTCGTTGAAGGTCTCCCCTAACCTTCGGTGACTTACGTCTCGCGGACCCCAACCAGGTAGCCTACATCTACCAACATGACTAGGTCCACTCGTCAATGACTTGATGGATTTCTGCCATGTTTTGGTCTGGACGCCCCTGGCTTTCTTCCAAACTACTCCTACACTACAAAACATAGCTTGTCGAGGTATTCGGTATTTAGGCATGCGTCGTAACCCATGTCCCAACCACCTCAACTGATGAAGTTTCGATTCTTCGTCTATTGATCTGCCATTCTTGCCTAGAACTCGTTTCCTAATGGCAGCATTGCTCACTTGGTTGTCCCACGATACACGAGCAATGCTTCTAAGACATCTATGGTCGAATACTAGTAACCTACGATTATCCTCTACTCTCACTGGCCATGTTTTGCATCCGTATATTAGACAGAGCGAACTGCTGCGCAGTACTCGTTCTTTGGTTAACAAGCGCATATCTCGCCTGCGCAATAAGTGACACAGGTTAGCTAAAGGCCATTTGAATTGATTTTTAAAAGTGTTCTGCCTATCGATCCGATGTCCTACATGGAGAATGAATAATATGCCCATTCATTTTCGAGATAGTCTGGCTAACAGTCAGATTTCGGATTCCGATTTCCTTGATTTAGTCTAAATAACTGCCTTTTCCATCTTTTTTGCTTTCGCTAACCACCAACTACTGTTCGTGACCATTGTGTAAACTTATTGTCAGCCTACGCTTAAGCAAGCCCCGCTCTTCATTAGGTTTAGAGCCAGACGGGATGAGATTTTGGTTAATTATCAGTTCAACAGATGATAATGAAATCCACTGTTTTTCTCTAACCTTATGATTTACCTTAGTAGCAGCAGATATTACTGCTATTTCCACAGCATTCTGGATATCGTTTAAACCTGCTTCGGAGTTAGAATCACTTACGTGACCGCCTGACTAATTTTTCTAGTTCTTCCTAAAATATGTTCTTAGCTATTCTTTCATGAAGTAGAACCCTGAGAGGTTCTCTTGCGGTGTCTTTCCTACGTCCAGTAAGCTGCAAATAAATATGCGCTCACACTCGGGCATAATCTGAATCTAAATATGTGTCCTAGAACGAGTGACAGTCCACTATTGGTGGCTAATAGTAATGTGATCTAGTTGGGTTGGCTTTGAGGGTCGCTAGGTAAAGAGATATTTTTCCTTATGTTTGAAGATAGTATTTTTTAAAAAATAGGCGGTTATCTGAGCACAGCTGCAACAAACGGTCGTCCTTATCTGTTCGATGAGCCATGACACCATATGATCTACCCAGGTGTCTATCAGTTTCGCTTAGTCAACCCTACTTGAGTCACTAGCCACTATTACCACATCAGAGCGCATAACTTTTTGGAAGTCCGAAAGTTTCTTGTATTCACAACCAACACGTCCAGCTCACAGAACAAAACTCCACCCAAATCATCCATCGATCGAAACTGTAAAAATTACAAGTTATAAGCTCATTTTGGAGTATGATGAAATCAATCAAAATGTATTTGAAAATCATACTGATTACTATTTCAATTTGGAATAATGCTAGAGGTGGCCAAATCAATCAAAACATGACATAAATCCATGAGGTTACTGACAAGTGGACTGAGCGGTAATTAGTAAGTGTAGACTAACTGATCGCTGTCTGTGAGATAATAGTAACTGATGGTTAGAGATGTTGACTAACATGGCTCAAAATTGTTTACAGTGAAGCAAGTGTATACATTCTTTGTGTTCTCTCTCAAAATCCAATCTTCCAAATTCCTCAATACCTTTATCCTTCTTCTTCTCTTTGTTAAGTTTATTTCATTAACTTATAACTTCTTGAACAATATTTTATATTCCTGCTTATACTTCGATCGAAATACCAAGGAAAGGAGATTTCAGCAAGAGTGAGAACTACAGAGGCATCACTCTTCTTTCAATACCAGGCAAAGACTTCAACAGGGTATTGTTAAACAGAATGAAGGACTTCGTAGACGCTCAACTTCGAGATCAACAGGCTGGATTTCGTAAGGATCGATCATGTACTGACCAAATTGCTACATTACGGATCATTGTGGAAGAATCAATTGAATGGAACTCACCACTGTACATCAACTTCATCGACTACGAGAAAGCATATGATAACGTGGATAGGAAAACACTGTGGAGGCTTCTTCGACACTATGGTGTGCATGAGAAAATAGTTAACATCATACGAAATTCTTATGGTGGATTCAACTGCAAAATCGTGCACGGAGGTCAGCTGACAGACTTTTTCGAGGTGAAGACCGGTGTCAGGCAATGTTGCTTACTCTCACACTTTCTCTTTCTCCTGGTCATCGACTGGATTATGAAGACGTCAACATCTGAAGGGAAGCACGGTATCAACTGGACAGTTAGGACACAGCTGGATGATCTGGACTTCGCAGATGACCTGGTTCTTCTATCTCGCACGCAACAACAAATGCAAGAAAAGACGGCCAGTGCAGTAGCAGTAGGTCTCAACATACATAAAGGAAAAAGCAAAATTCTCCGATGCAACACAACATGCACCAACCAAATCACTCTTGATGGAGATGCCTCGGAGGACGTTAACACCTTTACATATCTGGGCAGCATCATCGACGAGAAAGGTGCATCCGATGCAGATGTGAGGGCGCGGATTGGCAAAGAAAGGGCTGCATTTCTACAGTTGAAAAATATCTGGAACTCCAACCAACTTTCAACCAAAACCAAAATCAGGATTTTCAATACAAATGTCAAGACAGTTCTACTGTATGGAGCGGAAACCTGGAGAAGTACGAAAGCCATCATCCAGAAGATACAAGTGTTTATCAACAGTTGTCTACGCAAAATACTTGGTATTCGTTGGCCAGACACCATCAGCAACAACGTACTGTGGGAGAGAACAAACCAGATTCCAGTGGAGGAGGAAATCAGGAAGAAGCGGTGGAAGTGGATAGGACACACATTACGAAAAGCACCTAACTGCGTCACAAGACAAGCCCTCACATGGAACCCTCAAAGTGAAAGGAAAAGAGGAAGGCCAAGGAACACATTACACCGAGAAATAGAGAAAGATATGAGAAGAATGAACAAAAACTGGAAATAACTAAAAAAGGAAGCCCAGGACAGAGTTGGTTGGAGAAAACTGGTGGGCGGCCTATGCTCCATTGGGGGTAACAGGCGTAAGTAAGTAAGTAAGTTATACTTCGACTACCTCTACTACTACTACTGCTACTAGAGGATTTGAATTGACAATTGCGTATCGATCCTACTGCGATGTGGTATGATAACAACTTGAACACTAATGTACGTGCACGTACATCTAAGCTCTAAATTGGTAGCTGACTGATTGATTGATTGACTGACTATTATAACTTACATCAAAATGTGAACTTCTCAAGAAACATCAATAGAGCTTTTCTACCCTATATTATTATTATTATTAGTAGTAGTAGTAATAGTAGTAGTATTTACTTTCTCAAAATAAATCTATCTAATCCTTTGTATACTAAACGTCATATGAATATATAAGTAAGTAAGTAAGTACTCAGAAAAAAAAATATTTCAGTAATTTTTAAGTCAATTGAACAAACAAACACAAACACGCACACACACACGTACACATACACACACACACAGTCACACAAAAGCATTGTATAGAAATTTCAAAAAAAAAGGTACACTTTTGTACTCTCTTGCAAATATAAACAAAAGAATGATTGATGGCAAAAAAACTCTCAACTATCACCTCTTTTTTACATTGATTGATGTAAAAATGCATTACGAGGTTGTGAACATTGTTGTTGTTTGGGGTTACACACACACATACTTGAAATCATAGAATCAATCGATCAATGTGGTGAGATCAACGATTAGAATTAACTTGAAAACACTGAAAGATGGCTGTTACGTCCTAATAGTATGGGACTGCTCATCAGCAGTGCAGTGTAAACGCCGGTCTTGCACGTGAACGCCTAAACTCTAGACCACTCAGCCGGCATCTAACGGTGTTCATACCTAACTTCGATCAATTCAGGGAGTTGCACAACCTCATACACTGCCTTCGGTAGTTACTGTCTACACCTGAATAGGCTTGAACTTCACTGGTTACGACGTCTTCCCACTAGAACTCGGAGAAGATTCCTCACGGAGCTAGTCACTGGTGAGCACAGGTAATTGCATTAACGGGTTGATAGGTTACACATTTGAAATTATGAATCGATCAAAGATAGACCATCATTAGAAACAAGGAAGCACTAAACGTCTCAGTGGTCCAGAAGTTAGGC
Organism: Schistosoma turkestanicum; assembly: GCA_944470395.2. Taxonomy (NCBI): domain Eukaryota; kingdom Metazoa; phylum Platyhelminthes; class Trematoda; order Strigeidida; family Schistosomatidae; genus Schistosoma; species Schistosoma turkestanicum. The sequence continues at coordinate 355,054 of OX103974.1, forward strand.
GTTCGCTCGCAAGACCGAAAGCCCTGGGTTCAAATCCTGTAAGGTGTAGGAGTCGTGGATGCGCACTACTGATGAGTCCCATTTCAGGACGAAAAGGCAGTCCAGTGCTTCCGGTTTTCTAATGGTGGTCTAACAATGATTGATTGATGATTTCAAATGGTGTGAATGACAAATTTCCTTGAAAAAACATTGAAATCTTCCATCAAAAATTGTCCGTACCTCTCTGTGTGTCTCTCTCTCTTTCATCAAAGAACAAAATATCGAACATCTTGTTAAGTGCAATGATTTCATTCAAGGCATAAACCATATTGAGTAGGTGTTACGAATGCACGTGATTACTTCTATTGACATGCTCGAACTATTACGAGTTCACCTTTATGGGTAAACGAGAGTGAGGGTTGAGGAGGATGCGGGGACAAGACCGGCTACTTTAATCCAAGTGTCCCAAACCCCCATTGAGTATATGAAGAAGACTTGATATGAAGTAGAATGTGTATTCTACAAGCATCCAAAAAGTACGCGAACCGAGTACAGCAGAGGATAAGAATCTTGGATCTAAGGATCCGGGTCATAAAACGTTAAAGATAATGCATATTTATACAGTTAAGTCGAGCGATAGGAAGCAACATTTGAAGAATGTGACATTGACAGTTTGGACGACCAATAGGAATCAACCCATAGAATTAGATTTACAAATAATTCTCTTAGCATATTTGATGAATATCCTAGCAGTAGATTACAAGTGACACGGATGAAAGGTATTGTCATAGACAGTCACGCCTTCACAAATAGAGTCGATATTATACCATCATTAGAAACCTGCAATTATTGCATAGCCTTCTCGTCCTAATACTGGGATTTATCAGCTGTGCACATTCATGACCCTGCAAAGCAGCACGTAAAGTTCAACCATGTTGGTTATGAAGCAGTTTCCGATCGAAGTCAATGAATGAATGATGGTCGCGTAATAGCATGAATCAAACTTGAACACTGTTGGATGTCGGAGGTCAGTGGTCTAGAGGTTCGATTCCTGCGTACGGGCGTCATGAATGCTAACTGGTGATAAGTCTCATACTAGGACTTATTCTTCCACGTCCAACAACAATATCAGGTTTCCAACGGTGGTTTAAAATTGACCAGTTCATGAATTCGATGAAACTCAGCTATCTACACAACCTCATAATGATAACTTATATTACTATAACACACATAAAAAATCACGCCTTCAGTAACAACGTAGAACTCCGTACGTACGCACGTACATCAGTTCAAGTTGCAATACCAACTACATTAGCATACAGACATAAAATTGTCCATTCAAATCCCATAACGATAGAGGTAGTACAGGTATTGTGGTGCGCGCTACTTATAAGTAGTATATGACGTGAGTGTAAACGTAATGTCTAGCAGCGGCAGAAGATGGGGGAAGATCAAAAAAGGAAGAGTGGGGGGAACACAATGGAATTTGTATGAAACGCATGAACAGTGAGTGAAATGTCAGACAATCGATTGATGATGGATTGAAGATTTGCAAATTAACAACGGTTTACGATATGGTTTTCCTATTTTACTGAGTAACTCTGTAATTTTCGTTAAATACAATTCGGTTGCCCTCACCTGTGTTCTCCTTCACTACAGTATGAGCAATAACCGGATAGAATAAGATGTTATTCACGGAGTATAGTGCAGTAAAACATGAAGGTCAAGGGGAAATTCAGTACACTAAAAACTAAACTAGTCCCAATTAAATCCTCCCAAAAACACTTCCTCCTAGTTTATATAATATCAATGTTAGAGTAACAACACCCATCATAAAATCAATGATTCTTTTCAAATCTTGCTTGATACAATAAAAGTCAGTCATTCAATAAAAAAAAAAGAAGTACGCGCCTAATTTTTTCAAAAAAAAAACAATCACACGATTTAAACAAATCTCCATTATGATCAATGTTGAAGAGAAAAAAGAAAGTAAGAAAAAGAAGAAGAAGCTTACTACCACATGATCTTAATAGCCTTTTTCTAATTGATTGTAAATTGCCATTAATTTCTTATAAAAAAATATATACATATTTCTATTTATTTGTTTGGTAAAGTCACATGTGAAGTTGCATAAAGCTCAATGTGTGTTGTGTTGTTCTATCGAATACAATTCAACTTCTCCATGTGTTACCACACAACCACACAACTATTTTTACAGGTAGGAAGGATTTGATTTTGACCAATTTGGTCTCGTGTGCTGTTACGGGGGTGTGAGGGCGGTTGGTTGTCACACTTCCCGGCTGCCCACACCGTGGAACGTTGTTTCTTGAGGAACCTGAGAAGGAAGATAGATTAGTGTTGGTCTAGGAGACATGGGTGCGTGACCGTAGAGTTCGAGGGACAACTGCTTGAGACCGGTCATGCACGGCCTTTTATGAGAAGTTTTTTGAGTGTTAGCTCCGCTCTTGAAAGCTCTTAGTGGGCACCCTTACCGCCGAGACGGAAATCCGTGAGGTAAGGTGAGATGTGACATTTTTAGGGTCGACGATTTCTAACCCTTCCTTCCTTGTGAGAAGGCAGCACCACTGCAGATGCTGGTTGTCCGAGGGAAACACCTTACTGCTGTCACACCCCTCTGCAGTCAGCAGTACGACTTCGCCCTCAGACCCTGGGTTCTACTAGTGACTAGCTTCTTGGGGAAATTCTCGGAGTCCTAGTGAGAAACTGTAAGTTAGAATACTATACTCTTTCAGAATGTTATTCAAACTTGAAATAAATTTCATTGGGTCGCGGTAAAAAAGGAAGATATGTGA